>JAQIXX010000475.1:0-58739 GCA_034700605.1 Willowsia nigromaculata | reverse complement strand
CTCTGACTTCTTAGTCTTCCCCGACTTCGATGAGATAGACTTGGGGGGAGACGCTTCTCCTCCTCCGGGTTCATTAAGATGCTTCTTCCACTTCTTAATTAGTGATATTGCTAAGGTGATCACTTCTTTGTCCTTTGATTCCTTCCTTATCTGGTTCACAGTCTTCCCGATTCCTGTGCTTGATAATAATTCCAAATCCATTGGGGTATCCCTCAAACTTTCAAGTAGACTCAGAGCCTGACTCTGCTCCGCTTCTGGGGAGGACAGCTTCTCCAACTGCTTTTGAATATCCATGACCTTCGTTTGGACTTCCATCGTCGTCATTGGGAGATAAAACCTGCTTCTGGCACCACTCACACAGGGTAACCCTGGCAATCAAAAATTACAGAAAATTAATATAATCACAAGTCACATTAAAAACTCCTATTAAATAAATAATTAGAAATTAAAATAATTGTATGGCTTACCTCAGTTGTCACTTGAGCTTAAAATTGTGCCAACTTCCACAGAACTGTCACCAATCCAATCAAACCCTCCAAAAGGTGAAAGGGAACCTTAACCTGAGACTTTAGTTAATTGTTTGGTTACTCTGGATTAAAAATTATAATTAAAGTTGGATAAGTGGTGGGAAAAAATAGAGCATACTAGCCACACTAGCCAGTAGCGAAACAGCAATGTACAAGTAGCATGTAGAGTTGGTAGTGTAAAGAGAACACCCGAAATCCGATCACAACAACTGCAGCTGACAGAGAATCCCATCCTCTCCCCGGCATCAGCAATCCTTCCCTCCCATTCTAGAGATGCGCTTTTGTCCTCACAAGACGCTATGCAAAATGCATTGATACACGTTACTGGTCCTGAGAAATGATGATAATATGGAATGGAATCATTGTCCATCATTTAATTAATTAACATGTTAATTAAGCAATTCATGATCATGTTTTATATGCAGGGATCGGCATGTGTTCTCACCTTTCATGGAAAATATTTCCAAATGATTATGTGGAAAGAGGAAAGGGAAGCAACTAAATGTGACATTGCTTAGCCTTAAGTTAAATGACTCTTTGCAATCATAGTTTAATTTTGATTAATTCGGAGCAGGAGTTAGCTAGAAAAGCATGTCACCTTTATCTCTGAATGATGATGAAATTAATTAGGAAATATGTGAGATCGGTTTGCGGAAGTGTGTGGGCGATGATGAGCCAAAAAATGAGTGGGGGAAAGTAAATTTACGTAATTTAATGAAATATTTAATAATAGCGTTTATTTTTTTAAATTTTAAATGAAGGGTCATTCCAATCAGTCTGAGTATGCTGACTACATTGGCTCATGAAAGAAATTTTACAGCATTTCTACACGCATTACATTGGCAAAGGATATTAAATTATGTAATTTGGCCACTTAACTTGGGCAATTAGGAGATAAAATCTGGCATGTAATTTGTGTACATCTATGGTTCATGGTTTTGTCCCTATTTTACATGAAAATATCCCGCAATAGAAAATCGAATAATTATTTAGCATAAAATGAGTTTTAGAAGACGATCCATGATTCTGTGTGAAATTTGAGTTTTTCCGAATCATAATTTAAGCAATGTTGTTTGCCTCCTAAACTTAGATTGCATTGGATTATCCAAAAAATACATTTTCAACTTTAAAATGGCATATTGCATATATGTCACATTTATTTTACTCCTTCATATATCATGCTCACATCATATACTAAAACTCTACAATTATTAAATCTAACTAAAATTATTAACGCATCATTTAACACTGGTAACGCTGGCAAACATAAATATGTTCTTTCTTTAGACTTATAGCTACTTGTATGTATTGCGAGGTTGAATCTGATAAAATAGCAATGCAAACTCCAATTAGTTTATTTTATATATACATGCTTGGGAGAATACGGTGTATCACCTTGCATGCTTCATTAAATAAGGAGAAAAGGCAAGTATAATTTTTGAGTACAGACAAAGTTGTGTTAAGGTTTCCAGATATGTGAAGTAGAATTGAACAAAATTTTAGAGACATGCTTTAAAGTGTACTCTCATATGAAGGGGTAAAATAAATGATATATATACGATATGACATTTTGAAGTTAAAAATGTATTTTTTAGATACTCCCATGCAATAAAAGTTTAGAAGACACAAAAATTGCGTAAATTATGATTTGGAAAAACTCAAATTTTAGACAGAATCATGGATCGTCTTCTAAAACTCATTATATGCTAAATAATTATTCGATTTTTCCTTGCGGGATATTTTCATGTAAAATAGGGACAAAATCATGAATTATAGAGCATGAGTAAAAATATCTCTATCATTATTATTGCTATTATATAAGCTATTTCGCTCGCTTCCACTTACTCCTTGTTCTGCCTCTTCTCGACTGCTTGAACAAGAAAGAAACGAGATCAAGAGTTAAAACGGAGAAGGGATGTGAAAAAGGGAGCGAAGACAGCAAAGTTTCTTAAAAACGGGAAAACCATTTTGTGTACATGGATGTGCACTGCACTTTATACGTATCCATAAAGGAGAGCTTAGCGAAGACCAAAAAAAGTGTTGAAATGAATGACTCTCATCTACACATTATTTCATGCAGCTATTGTTAAGACCATTTTACGTTACTCGACTCGAGAGTTTCCTTTAACCTCGCTTGCTGTCTTGTTTTTCCCATTTTCCCTGCTCAGATTCATATCGGCTGTGTCATTCCTAGGTTTTAGTCTTTCGCTTACTCTATAGTACCATTACTGTTTATGATTATATTACGGTTATGACAAAGAGTGAAAATGGAAAAGAAAATCTTATACAGATTCTTATGTCATGCCATATTTTGAACAGATTTTTTCCCATGCTTAAGTGGCTGTCGTATTTTGTATGTTTTGATTTAATGTCACACGTACGCAAACATGGAGTCACAACAAAAAACTTTGTTAAAGTAGATAATGACAGGTTATAATTTATAATTATTTTATAGTTCATCCGTAAGTTAGATAGTATTAACACCGGAATTTAAAGTATTGAGTGCGGAGATTGAGCTTAAAACTAACGTCAAACGTTTCTACTTGGCTAATTGTTATTGTTTAGTAATATTCTATCTTTTAGCACTCTTACATTTCTCTTTATTACAAGCTGATCACATGCATGCATGTCAATGCATGTATCATTTATCATACCAAGTGAATGACTGTTTTAAACCCAAAATAATAAGCAAAAAAACTAATCTAAATATCATGCGAAAACGAGGTCAATGAAATCAAAGAATTCATACATTACCAAAGCAGACCATAATTTTTATTTTTGTCGCATCGTGAAACATCATTCATACATTTTAAACGTGGTCGACACTTCTCTTCCCACGAAATATGTACATGCATAATACATAATAATAATGCTTACAACTTTGGTTCAATGTGTCCGGACGAGTCTTGGAGTTGAGTACACAAGTGCCATATTTATCATGACAGTAACTGTTCTGTAGCTTTTCATAGTGCACATAGTTATTTTATGTAGAACACATGATAATATTTGAAGAAAAATGTGCATAATGATATGCTGAGTAAGCTCGACTACAATATGATGCAGTATCGAGTTGGGTTTTTTTTAGCTTTGCCCAATCATTTATCTCCCATTTTAATTCTGCAACTCGACAACTTGACTGAATTTAATAATGCCTTTAAAACAACAACCACTGTGTGTATGTAAAAGAATTGAATATTACGCTAGAGTTTTTTACTCATATTTTTCTGTTTCAATTTAATAACAGATTCCTGAGGCTGAATTAAGGATAATAAATGAAAGGATGTGAGTATTGAGGGTGCTTATTGTTTTTACCGTGCATTTTTGCAAAAGAACAGGGTGCAATTTACAGCAACGCCATTCCAGCTGCCATAATCATTCGAGTATGGTGTTTATACCGTAAAACTCGTTAAAAGACAAACTCCTGGAGAATGGCCTTGCTTGTTACTGACTTCGTTTCTCGTTATCTTCATTATGATGATGATAATATAAAGGCACTCTCTCAGAGAGTGTTACATGTTTTACACCATTTGATTGCGATACATGAATTCTGATTCTCACAACAATACACGGAGCATAGCGAGCATTATAACATGGCAAAAAGGCAGTTCAAGCTAACAGCGAGATTGACGACGACAACGAAATGGATTCAGGATAAATGAATGACTTGAGCTTGCGACTGTAATTATTTGATGAGTGTACATTAGAGAAAAGCTTTCATCATCATCTCGTCTCAGTCTCAACCCTCCGACTACGTCTACTGCTGATCAGGAAAGTTACAATTCACAACACAGTCAGAGCGAAATATATACAGAAAAACGCTATAGCAGAGTTTCGTAGCTTTCTAGCGCAGCGGTGTACTTACAGTAAGTAAGTAATAAGTTGCAGCCGGTGCAACTACAACAGGAGTATCCAAGTAGCGTTAGTTATAAAAACATGGGGTGCAGAAAGTGAACATTATACAAATCATCACTGATTTTAGTAATTTAAAAAAAAATCTCAATTCGAAAAAAATAAGAACCATGAGAAAATGTTACCTTTAGGAAAATAATTTACGAGTTCCTCCGAACCTTTACCAAACTTAAACCATTTTGAATGCTACTACTTACAGTAGTGATGTTTTAATAATTATGGTGATGGTGATGACTGGTTGGAGCATTTAGAAATGAAACATGCTTAACAAATCAGTGTGTGCCCGTTATTCAACGCATTTTGCCCTTTTCTGGTTGTCGTCGTAGGTGAGGTGTATGGATTTGACGAGGCATTAACAGAAAAGTATTTTCCAAATCAAACCTAGCTTTTACGGTTGCTTGATGTGCACTGTTAATGGCGTTATTATGCTAAGCTGGCAGAAAGTAATGAAGCAACTGACTTCTTTCCTAAAGCTTAGGCATACACTTTAACAGGTCGGTACTACTTGGTGTGAGATATGGGTTGGTTAGTAGTGTTGCCTTGATGCCTCTCTACCGCTGTGATTGCGGCTACCACACACCACTAAAGTCAGTATATCATTCTCCGTTCACTATACTAGCTTAAAATCATGTTCGTTGCTGAAAGAAAGGGGAAATCTGGTTTTCACTAATATGTTCATTCTTCATGGTTGTAAGGGTAGCAATTATTATTTAAATAGGCAAATAACACGTTTTTAATAAGATATGATTAGTTGTGTTTACTGCTTAAATATATACCTTCCCACTTTCTAAATTGAGAAAAATACGAATGTATCTTTATAAAAATAACAGGGAACAAGGCAGGTTTTCTCCTCAGGTCAGATTAGACGGATGACATAATAAAGAACAATATTGTGGGAGTGCATGTAAAAACTAAGGAAAGGAAAAGCCAACCAAATAATGTATAAGACTATAAGATAGAATAAAGGAAGGAAGAGAGAGAGAGAGAGTATATGTACCTTTACCAACTCGGCAAGGGAAAGATCCGAGAAGAAAAGAGAAATGGGAGCAAAAAGAGGGAGGAAATCATTATTTTTTCATAAGTTTTCCTCACCCTTTCATTATTATTGCAAAAGGATCATACAGGAGTCACGGAACAAGAGTTGAGATCGCGAGTTCGCTTAACTCTGGAATAGTACATAATATGTAACCAATATAACATCAAACTCCATGTCTAGCAAGTAGAAACGAAAATCATCTATACTATTGTACATTTATCACAGTGCACAGCGCACTACAGCTACTGGTGTTGGTGATGACATGCTTATATTACCGTGAATGCATTAGCTACGATGAACGCATGTGTACGATAAAAAAAGAAGAGAATATACTGTTGAATACTCGCATCTTCTATAATATCTCCCTTTTCACTTCTCTGAATGGGGCTAACTCTAAACCAAAGGAAATAAGATGGGTATTGTGTGAAAGTATATATATACATATATAGAGTAACATACTGACCATTAATATTTTCAACCGTGACGATGTATAGTTCATCTACAACCAGACATAGGTACGCAGACAGTGAAAAAAATACATGTCCTGTGCTCTGTTTTTGTGCTGGTGATGCAATTTATTTTTTAGTGGCTCATCGTCGTCGTCTTAGTCCTATCATCATTCCCACTTCCACACGTTCTTCTACTTGGATGGTGCTATATGGCGGTGTGTGGATAAATAGATACCATCCATATTGCACGACCACTGTATACACCACACTTGTGACCGGCTTGAGAAAAAAGAATGTGTATGAGCTCCGGGCTTTTACATATATCTTCTTGTTGAGGCAAAAAATAAAATAAAGAAAAGTAGTGACTAAAATTTAGCTTCATGGTGTAAAATTTTATGTCTTTTTTCCCTCCTTCTCCCCTACATGTTTCCTGTGTGTAGTTTTATACCTACATGAACAAATCCATACGTTTTCTTGAGATTGCATTTAGGCTCTCCGACTTCCTAGCTAATCCGGCGTACATGGACGACAACTCTGGGCCTTTTACTATTGCTCTAGAATAATATATGTAGGTGATGGTGGTGGGTAAGTGTCGTCCATAAAATTGACCGGTCAGTCTCATTCTCCCCAAAACAGGTATGGATAGCTAGAGAAGCATGAAGTGAGATTGCGTATGCAGCGGATAAAAAAAAAGCAAGAAAGCAATTGTTGGAATGGCCAAAGTCATTTGAGAATATTTTATATCTAGCGTCCCCCATCTTTCATAAATTTTATCGTTTTGTTTAAAGGAAGTGTAAAATAAAAATAAGTGAAAACAAAGATAAGAGATACTAAACTGAAAGTAAATTACAACGTGAGTTGTATATACATGTATACTTGTTTTAAGTTTTATTGATAAAATAACAAAGCAATTATTTGCGTAATAGATTTTTCTTGTGAAGAAGTACTCGTAGTTTTTCATTGATATTTTATGGGTTTATTTTTTGAGATTTTTACTTGTTATTTGCACATTCATTCTGGATCGGGCTCAAAACTTTGGTGTTCACAACTTGCTTGCTGACAAAACGTATTTTAAACACTCCAATGTGACCTTAAACAATGAAACACCTTATATACTTCCGGAATTCAAGCTGTTTCAGAGGGAGACACCCTGTAATTGGCACTTTGAACTTCCTCTATTTCATTTCATATGCAGAGGAAACCATTAAAAATGTATAAACTTCGCTACGCACTCCGTAATTCTTTTTTCTTATTTCAATTCAACAGTATTTTGAAAGTGTTAAGCAAAGACTGGTACACCATTGTTTGCATAAGATAGCCTTATTTTCACTTTTTAGCAAATACAAAGCATTTTTGTAAATATGTACGACCTTAAAAAAGATGGTGATACTTTCACTTTGCCCATTGTGTCGTTTTTATAAGCAAAAAGAAAAAAAAATCGGTTCAAGTCGTACTTTATAAAGAGGTATATAAAATTATAAACTTTAGAGTTTACGAAAAGTTGTATTTGCTTAGTAAAATATTAGAGTAGAAAGTGTGGTGGTGTGTCCAAAGAATCTTATTAGGCTGCTCCCAGATCATTTTCTCTCAGTTTTTTTTTTACTTTTGGCTCGAATCTTCTTCTGAACCGTCTTCTACTTCCATTTAAACGATCATCATCATTTTGATGCTTTGTTGAGCCTCTAATCACGACAACTGCAACTCCACTCTTGTATAATATAGCTCTTTCTCTTCCTTGCTCTTACATACTTTCACCAGTATCATATCATTACTACCGCCCCACAACCACCCTCATTACCATCATCGTCAGTTTTTTGGATCGCTTATATAGCCATATAGCCTATTTTACAATGCTCGCAGTCGTAACACAATCTTATCCGACTTTACTGCCCTCCAATGATACGACGTTTAGCCGTTATGTTATTCCAAGTATTTACTTTACACTTTTGCACCAAGAACATTTTCTAATGGTGGTGTAGTGTACAGTCCGCTAAGTTTTGTATTTTCGATGAAACTTTTGTAAAGATAAGAGATGCTGAAAGTGTCCTCCGTTGTTTTTGGAATAGTAAAGAGGAGATGGTGGTATGCAAAAACTAAAGTACCTATATAATATACCTATGCATCTATTTCAAAGACCGTAAATGTTTATTGGAACGAAACTGTGTTCACATTATAGATGGATGTATACAAATTATGTCTATTTAACTTGAGAATATGAAATATGTGCTATTTCCGCATATATGGGCATATACATTAAAACTATACATGTAGTTATTATTATTATTGTTATCTTCACCCTGTTAGGTAGTACGTAGCATTTACTTTTTATATGAGAACAACGTCATCTTTCCCTTTAGCATTCACTTTATTCAGCATTCATTCCCTTTTCAACAAACTTTTTACACAAAAGTCGGTATGAGAAAACCACAACAGTCAGTCTGCATCAAACAAAAGCAAGACAGGAGGTTGAACGATATTGTAGTGTAAATGTAGGAGTAAAGTAGTGCACATATGAAGCCTTGGCAAGTTCCTCCTGGAATTTATCACTTGTAGATAAAGCAGGAGCGCAGAAAGCTGGCTGGACTCTGAAGAAGATTACTCGTAGCTTCAGATAATACGTAGTAATATGAATGTGCGTGGTCACTTTTATTTGTGAGATCTGAGTCTGTTGTTCTCTTGCGTGGCCGTGGCCATGTCCGTGGCTAAATTTTTCCGTTTTCTCTTCTTCACCGTTTTATCCGCTGCTGCTGCTGCATTGTGATCTAAATAGAATATCGTAATCAGGAGACGCACACACACAGGAAACTCTATATTTTTTATGTTTATGGGGATGGTTACACTGCATGCCATGCCTATTGCACACCCTTTGGGATACACTGTGCATGGATATCTGGTGCATGGGCTGTGCTCTATGCTGATGGAGACAATGATGAAGATTTGAATTGGTGCCAAATAACTTGCCTGATTATCAGAAACTGGCACAGTTCCTTTTGGTTATATATAACCAAAATTACACCAGAAAGCCAAAAGGGTTGTTGGGGTTTTCAGGTTTTCTAAAGCACGGTTCGCGCTGTGACAATAATATAAATGCATATCGCTATCATTCCATATATATAACGACTAAATGTCGGTTACTTTGTGGTGAAAATGAGATTGTTTATATAATGATGCGTACATTCGTTTAGTGACGATAAGAACGGGAGGTTGAAAGCTAATACTGAGAGACAGTCACTTAAAAATTATTGTTTGCTGAAAAAAAAAACTGTAAAGCTACACAGGAACACAGTTTCAGCATAAAAATCAATTAAGAGCTTTTATTTTGGCGGTTAGCGTATATCCTACCTATAATTTCCCATTTATCTAATCATTTTATCACACAATCTTTGCACCTTTACTAATGCTTTTATTGGTAAGGATTGCTTGATCGATTGATTTATCAACAAAACTTGACTTTAAGTTCTAAATTGTGGCACTTGTTAATTATCTGCTTTCACTTTAAGAATGAAACCTTGCATATGGTGGCATCTAAGCCTGAGGCATTTTCATTCTTTCCTCAATCTTATTGGTTTGGGTTTCAAATCAAACATGTTCATTGATAGCTCATCACATCAGTTTGGTTGCCTACAAAAATAGTAAAACAATACATCAACGTACGTTTTTGTTACGTATACTTCACAAATTATAACACTCATTGGACCTTATTTTCTCTCTTTGACAGGTCAATTTCTGGTTGGTTTACCCATTTGATTGCAAAATGGAGAGGAGGACAAAACAAGAGATGGAGAGAGATGCTACTCTAACGTAAATCAGACATTGAAATGTTATAACAACAGCGTTCCCATAATATTGCCTCAACGATATGCACACACTCAGCCACTGCAAAAAGATAATGTTGTTGTTGCTCCATTATATTTTTGTGTACGATTTCTTCCACCAAACAACTTACTCTTTTTTCTACATTCTCTCCTTTTTTCATCAATTTATATTTGGTACATCAGCTTACCACAGAGTAAATTGAAATTGTTTGCTGGGAAAGGAGGAGGCGCCAGTAGGGAGTCTCCAGCCAAAAACCAAAGCAAGTAAACCCAACACAACAACAGCTCTCTGTCAAGCAAGCGAAGAAGAAACATCATCATACCAAAAAAAACTGAGAAGAGGGAAAACGCTGGATATTTCATGGAAACCAAGAGGAGTAACAGTTTGTAGAGGAGCCTGTAGTGGCAGCAGTAGCAGTAGTACTAGTAAGTAGTATAAAAGCCAGCAGCAGGTTTGCTTGTTATATACGTAAATGAAAGATCGACATTTCGTCGGGGGATGCCTGAAGGGAAGAAAAAGAGAGGGAGAAAAAAAGGATGGAATTATATGAAGTAGTGTCGATGTAAGTATATTCTTTATAGTATTATATACCTACCTAGACGCATGTTTTGTGGGAAAGAAGAAAGAAAGAAAGACGTGCCAAAAGGCAATGTACGTTGAGGTTGAGAGAAGACGACGCATGTAGTGGCGGAGAGGAGAAAGAACGGAAGAGAGAGAGAGATGAATCTCTATTCCATTCGTTTCTTGTTCGTTGGAAATAGCAATCACTGACTACTCCTCTTCTCACTCAAAACAAAATAACAAGTTATATCTACACTTCAGTAGAAATATATTTAGTCTGACTGAGAAAAGAAGAACAAAGAAAAAACCAAAACTGGATATCATATAGATGCATAACCATTCATCTTTTTCCAGTGGCAAGGCAAAGTGAGCAGGAGAGAAAAAGACAGAAAGGAAGATGAAAAAATGCCGACAACAGACTATTCAGTATACTAGGTATATATGCACTACTACTGACAGAAGAGCTGTGACTAGCTAGCAGTCAACTATGGCGATCAATCCATCTACCCGATTCTCACAGATTTTCCTTCGACCTTTTCCTTTCAACCAACACAAGTCACTCATTTCAGCAGTGTATTTGTACATACATAATGTGTAGTCTATATGTATATTCGTGATATCGGTATTCAGCACACAAATTCATATAGTTACATAATATTATGTATGAAGATACATGCATCATTATTACAGACTCAAAATGCCTGTCATTTCATTTTCTCCATCAGTACAACCCATCTCAATATTCAATTTAGCAACAAACAAGAAGGAGCGGACGGAAGAAAACGGAGATAATAGAGGTAGTCAGTAGCAGTGGTAGTAGCATCCACGTTTTGTTGCTCTATCGTATATCGCTCTTCTCTCTATACTTTCTCTATTTCCCTGTACACTTGTAACTTTATAGCAACAATGACTAGTTCTCAAAGTGTTAGAATCTTCATACCACACAATATAGACACTTCTTCTTCCCCATCTGAGTTTTCTCCTTTAAGTCGTATACTTATACACACGTACAACAACAGCTGAAGCAATTCATTTGGCAGCTCCCGCCTCCCTGTCTATTGGAAAGTTGAAATGTGTTTTCTCGTATTCTTCTTGAAGCTGCACATAGACACAGTCAGACAAAGAAAGCACAACGGCAAACACAATTGTACATGTTCTCATCGCACTCATCATCATCATCAACATCAGATGGTTATCTTTTCTCAGTCGACTAGAGTCTCGTCGTACACAAGCTTTCTCTCAACAACAAGTTGATGAGAAAACAATTCCTGTTTTCCATTTTACCAAGTTCCTTCATTTCATTTATTTCGTTCATTCATAGGTATATAGCACTGGCACGTTTTTATCATTACAAGAAATAATGTGCAATATACGTTATATGAGTAACATCATATATTTGTATTTATATCCGTGTGCATTTTGCCTCATTGAATTTGCCGTTACTTCATAATACTTGCTCAGTTCAAGGGAATAAAAGTTGAGAACGAAGAAAATATTGATGCTTTGAAAGAAGATTTGCGACCAACCGACCGGTTTAGAGAGAAATTTGCTCTCTTCACAGTTTGAACGCAAGTCTTTTACCTTCATATTATGCTACTGCTGCTGCTGCTAGATACTGCTCTACTGTATAGGTATGATGATGGAAAGTTTCGACGCTATGCTTCTCTCCCTTATTGGATCTTCTGCCATATCATCATCATCCGTAGTCAATATTTCAAGCTTTAGTGAACCGAGTTGGGAATAATGAGGATATCATCATCATCCCCCCACCGTAGTAGCAGCGATACAATGTATGTTGCGGTTGTGGTATGGAAAAACTTTCTCCTTTAAACTTGGATAGATGAACATTATGAAGTTAGAGTTTTGAGTATCTATGCATAAATGAAGCGTATTCTTTCGTACGTTTAGCAAACAAAACATGACTGCGACATGGTCGGGAGTATTTGAGTACATTTTGAATGTTAATATTCTTAATAGTAGCAATACTACACTTCATATAGGTACAAGTAGGCACTATCTGCTTTTGTCGATTGTTCCTCACCAGCGAGGAATTCATAAATGGAGCATTCACAGGAAATTAAATATTTCTACAAGTTGGCAATTCAATTATTATTGCATGATTCATTCGTTCAAACCAGCAAAGCATACAGCATACAAAAATGATATGATTTCAATTGAATCATTCACGAGTGGCGAAATTCAATAGAAATGCTTTGAGTGGTGGTAGTGGCAAGTAAACTGACGTCATTTATTATTGTGTACCTACTTCATAGTATAGTCAGCTTCTCCAATGTCCAAAATACGTCTCACTGTGAATTTCATATTCTAATCCTGCGTTTTCTCATCTGGCACATTTGTATTTTTGATTATGTACATCCTACAATTTACAGAAAGGATTTTCTTGATAAATTAAGTGTGTGCGTACTGCGTACTCATAGCATGTATAGCTTTCAATGTATAATCAACCTAGTCAACTGGCTAAATCAATTTCCAACAAGTAAATTTGTACAACGTAAACAGTATATATCCGCTGTAAATCCTTGAAAAGCTATTTCCTGTCAAAACAATATTTCAAACGCGACTTGAATCTCTGGATGCATTTTGATTAGACAGTTTGATAAAAGAGTTGTCTACCAGATAAATCAGTGCAATATGTCACGCCACAAGCCTTGTTTCGTAACAATTCCTGTGGTTTTCTACATAGAGTAGAGTTCCAAACGTTGTTTTAATGAAGTAGTAAATAATCACTATTCCATTCGACTGTCATATCACACCTGCGTCTCACACTACCAATAAAAATAGTATTATTGAGAACTCTTTCGATGATTGACAGAAAGTTGTCACCATATTTATTTCAGTATTTCTGTTCCCAAGTTGGAAAATTTTCCCTTTAAACACCACTGTCGTGGAAAAGTAGTAGTCTCTCTAAAGCTGCGATGCAATATATTATCAAGCTCATGAACAAGTTTGAACATTGAAGAAAGTTCATAACAACCTCCAGGTTGGGAAATATCACACTGGGAAGCAGTACATTATAATATTAAATATTATTGTTTTAATAAAGAAATCCACATGGTGTACGGATGCATTGAGATGATAACTACGCTTATAGTTTACGTCTAAACTCGCATCAGCTACTACACGTAATAATAATATATTATTCAGCACTCTTAAATTAGAACCACAAGTTTACTTGAAATGACATCGAGATGAGTATGAGGTAATAACGTGTACATATACATTCCAACACGTAAGTAACGTGGAACATCTTTCTTTCACTTCATCTTCCTCATTCCGGTCTGCCTATCGTTCCTTGCTTTTACTGTATTCGTGCCTTCACTGTCATTTCACATCTATTTCATTTACATCGCATCCTCATTGTAAAATGAGAAAACCTGCTCGACCTAAAATGCTACATCAACAAAAGAAGCAGTTCAAATTATGCATGGTGTTTTAACATCAAGCGAGACTACTATTATTGCCAGTTTTTCCGGGAAGGAATGACGCACACTTTTAAAGTCTCCTCCTCCGCACTACTTTTCCGTTTATAGATATTAAACGAAAATTGTGCCTATATGCGAATGCTCTTCTTTTCAGCTTACACACCTTTCTCTCCATTCAACGTCAGCCACGATGATAATCATCATCAGAATAATGAACACCGAGCCCACGTAAATAGGATAATGTAGATGGCTAGATCCCTTGTATTATGAAAACTAACCTTATTTACACTAAAACAAACGTTAAAATAAGTAGCTGCGAAAACCACTGTGGGATTCGCTATTAAAATCTTCCCTATGCATTGTACAGAATAAAGTCAAATTGGAGAATATGAAGTAAACATACTGTTTGCGTTCCGTCGCAGCAAGTCAAAAAACTTTCTCTGTCGTATTGTGTGAGAGACATTTTGAAACGAAAGGGATGAGATATATAAAACTTGTAGTACTCAAATGTTTACTTTGTCTGTGTCGTCGTCGTCTCTGGGAGAAAGAACGAGGTATAAGTTGAGTCTTTTGGTGCTTCATCTGCTCCTTGTGCTCATGCTATGCTGCAACATTTATTTATATTTATGCCGACACATTCATGGAGATATTGTAATAGTTCGCTCCACTCTAATACGATGTTCATGTGTGAGTAGTACATGAAGGCATCATCATAATAGTAATCATTGTTGTCATCTTTATCTTACCATTCTACAGCCATATTCCACTATACTAACCACTTTCACCACCATACTCGTATTCATAAAGGACGACGTAAAACACGAGGATTTTCTCCTGGCCTTATTTCTTTACCTAAGGATCATATAACTGTTTGGTTTTCTACACTGCCATTATACATTTTTGCTCTTGCTGCCTCCGTATAGTGTGCTCTTATTACTACTGTTCTCATTTCTCCATGCTCCTTCCCGGCGTGGTAAAAGTATTAGGATGATGAAACTTTTCGTTTACGGGCATCTCCAGTGTAAAGGTATTTACCATGCATATATATCCACGGGAGAGAAAAGAGACAAAGTCCAAGACACATTTCATATGACATGATGAGGTAAAGTAATGTGGTGTTATAGCTGGATGGAATTATTCCTCTGTTGCCTGTAATCCATCTCCGTTAAAAAGGGTATGCTCGTGTGGTATGGCTCGGCGTGTCGCTCTAACTAACAAATACGAAAGCTGGCATTAAAGAGAGGGACGATGACACGAGAAAGTTGGAAGGGTAGTACCAACCAGCAAACAAACACGAAAAGAGAGGAATAATGTATGACGTGTGTGCTTAGTGCTTATATAACAGCATATTATTTTGTATCTTCAGACCTCCGTTTCTTGAATACATACCATTCTGAACTGTACACACATACACAATATAAAATGCATCTATGTAAAGTAATAATGGGAGAAAAACGACATCAACCTTAGTAGGTTTGATAGCACTATATATACCCCAATAGGAATTATTACAACCATGGTGGTGGCAGCACAGACATAAATATAATGTCACTTCTATATGCGATGGGTACAAAAAAAGCTTTTATTATTGAGACTCGACTTCGTCGTCGTCCTTGTTCCGTCGAGGCGGAATAAATGGAGGAAAGACTAAAGTAAATGGTAACAGGAATAACACCGCATGGGAAATGAGAATCCTCTTGATACCTCATCTATCTATCTTTCCATCCATATTCAGAGGAATAAATAAACGTAGGCAAGCAAGCCACGTCTGGCAATAGATATGGAGGAAGAAGGAGGCAAATTCTCTCAAGACTGGTAGAAGAGAAAGTACTGCACACAAAAAAGGAGGCGCTGAAGATGCATAAAGTAAAATGGTGAAAAGCATGAAGTGTGACAATGTGCTTAAATATAATAATGACCATCATCACTGATGTAGGATATGTGTGCGTTATTATGATTGTTTTGTTTCACACGTTTTTATGTAAAACAACACATATACTAAGCTAAACAAGAATATTTAAATGTGATATATTGGGTAATGATGACTATGATATGACTATATGTAAGCTCATATAAAACAATAATCTAAACACGACAGAAAGAGATGATTCTATCAGGATGATACTGGTGTTGGTAAGTTCATAAAATAGAACGGAATATATGCAAAACCAAGCTGCAGATATATTCATTAAATAGCCAGATAGGTGATATAACTAGATGGTTTTTGTACACTAGAGTATTGTTTGAGAAGAGAGGATGAAGGAATGACGCTGGGAAGGATGGCAAAAGAGGTAACTAGACACCATCAACAAATAACAAGGAGCAAGGAAAAGAATAAAACGAAAAGTAAACCAAGCACGACATATTTGCGAAATGTGTGAGAAAGAGAAAAGGGGAAAAGGAGAAATGGATGCGTTTTCTCTCATATTTACATCACATATACCTAAGCATTTCATCTTTATTCTCTGGCTTCTCTGCTTTTCTTGCTCTAAAGAGCTGTCTGAATGGCAGGAATGGAATAAGAGAAGGAGAACGATGTACATTTTATGAGGCAAAGCATCTTGAATCTTGACTATATTCGAAGGACTAAATATATCCTTAAGTAAGTATGATCATAAGAAAATGTTTCAATGTGAGTAGTACACAGCTTCTGTTTTATGTTTATAAGCATATATTCAAGAAAACGAGAGGATAGGAGAAATCCCATCTGCAATAAAAAGAAATGAATCTCCCCCTTTCTCTGTTTTCTCGTTGAACCCTTTTCCAGTGTATATATAGTACCATAAAACGTCTTCTTTTGTAACTGAGTTCTACGACTGCAAGTATTACTAAAAAGTCAAGCAGAAATGACAAGTTACTGCTGCTTTTCACGTAAAAACTTCATATGGTCGACATGTGCTAAAGTTTTTTTTTGCTTTCACTTGATGGCATTGAAAATCTTAAAAAGTGAATCCATTATGCAAGGGTGATTTACGATATTTTAGTACCACTCTTATGTAGCGAACATTATTGTTTGCTACTCTGCATATAATTTTTACTCGAAGAGTAGGTCATGTGTTTACCTGGAATATGGTCAAAAGTCTGGTTGTACAATGAAACTAATTAAATTATTTGTTTTTCCAAGATAACTAAATAGAATCAAAAATTAGGTTTCTTTTGTAACATTCATTGCACCTTTGCAAATGCGAGAACGCTAAACCCAAAGAGTTACTTTAAGAACTCGGACGTAATCATATGCGCACCAAAGTTATTGTGTTTTATTACGTCAGACAGCATTAGTAATGATGATGCAGATAATGAGGAGGGTATGGTCTTGCTTATATACAGTCTCCAAAATGTTCCATGCTTCAATAAAGAACGTTGAAGCTTTATGCATTCACTCATAATCATCTTGTTAGTTGATAATGATAATGCTTCTTCACACTACTCTCATTTGTCGGAACGATGGAGTCTGAGTGATCATGTAGGAAATGTTCGTTGTATCTCGTATTTACTTTTTAAATACGCATGCATGCAGAAACGAGCATTGTGAGTTGCTAACAACACTAGCTGTCTTAAAAAAGTCAGTGCTCTTTCCTATTTTACCATTTTATGCTGCTTTCACTTTGTATCGAAATCCTTGAAATATGAATGGTTAGGGTATGACAAGTGTGGGTGGAAGAATAGAATGGAATGTTGATGTCGCTGTTGATGGGATGTAGTGTGAGACAGTAAAACGAATCATTATCTGAGAATGAAGTGTGAATGTATAAATAGGGAGAGATAGAACTGTAGAGATTTTGTGGAATGTTACTTCATTTCCTCCCTCACTCTTGTTTCGAGTCCCTAAGCTGAAATGAGCTCTTGTGGGTTGGAATACCGTACTATACATCCGATTTTACTTTTATAGTGCCGGATTGTAAGTGAGAGACAACAATCATCCTTTTGTCTGCATGTGTGTTTATGTGAATTTTGATGGATCATATGTACGAAGTATTAAAAAGAGTCACGTCAGTCGTTTCAAGCATTCTCACATGTAAACTACAAAATGAGCCATCGTAATTATGGAATGAAAAGCTATGATGCAGTCAAATCAGTAAAATGTGTGGCTGCACCGCATACTTTGGACATAAATACCTTGTTGAAATGCTTTAAAAGCTACTCTACTTTCACCATCATGCTCATTTCATGTTCTCAAACGCATATTGTTTAGATTTATCTAACATTGCTACTATTTTAGAAACACACCAGCCAACTTTTCTACTTCTTTTGTTATTATAAGCTGCAGAAATCTACTGTAAAATCCAGACAAGTTTCTCCAAAGTATGTAAATACTTAATGTAACTTGTAGCAATGCTACTAAAATTCTTCATTGTGAATACGCACAACATAAATAAATGGAGAAGTAAAATAGTTTTTGGTCGTTTGCTGAAATTATACAGTAACAGAGGAGACAGAGAAAAGTACCCACATCTAGCAACAAGATGATAGTGTACTTTTTCTTTTACATTTGTGCTGAACTTCAGAGACTAGTGTGCTGTGTATACAGTATAACAAAACTTTATGTGAAGTGACAAGGGAGAAAATGCTGAGCTCAGCCATACTTACATCACAAAGCTTCATCATCTTCAACACGAAGGAAGACTGGTTGTGTACAACAATCCTTTCAGTTTCCCCCATTCTTAGGAGATTTACTCTTTGCGTTCCACCATACTCATCTCCTTTCATTCTACATTCTTCTTCTTGCTGCATTTCATCTTGTTCGCCTCAAGGAAATGAATGCTGATCGATATGAAAAAGTCTAACTACATGTATGGATTTTTTTAGTTCATCCTATAAAAGGTTGCACACAGATCCATATGCATCCAGTCCCCTGAGCTATAAAAAGAAGAATGAAGACGAACAAAGAATCAGTCAAGCATAAAAAAATTGTTACAGATAAAAGAAAGACAGGGGAAGATCCCCTTTGTTCTTCAAAAGTAATATTGGAAAGGGTTGACATATAAAACACATACATCATATATAGGATCATATTGCTTGCAATGTTCTCAATCTTCTTGGAATGGATTCAACAAGAGTGAATATATAGGTATACACGCAAAATGAGATTTTGGTAAGGAAAGTAGTGATAAAGCATTTTTCTGCCCATCTTCACTTAGCTTTACTTCAAGTTGAAATGAGCTTGTCTATGTCGATTTTACTCTTTCTCTTGCGTCTTCGACGTGCACGTGCGAAAAAAGCATTATGTATTTAATTGCTCTCAGCTCCATGGTACGATCAAAAGGTACTTTTCTTTAAGTTGACAAGTGAGCTATGTCTTAAAGTCTAAATTAGGCCTGTATTTCTAAAACATTAGCTTTTTCATTTTACAGGAGCCATTTTACAAATTTTAAAATTTCAGTAAGATTTGTTTCTAACTTAACTGTGTAGGCATACCATCGCATGAAAAACTGAAATAGTTGTTGTCTGAACTTTTGTGTTTATTGAAACAAATTGTAGTTGAATGTCTCGCGTTTCAAACATAAACATTTTTCAAATTTTATTACGACTACTAATACTTTAATCTGAAGCCTCAAGGTCTATGGCCATTGTTAGAAATTCCTACTTTCATGTTGGTAATCATTCACAGCAAGCGATCCCATCCAATTCATCGACAGCTACAGAAACTTTGACACTACAGTTTAGTCGGTGTCGTATTCTGATTCTGAATACAAAGATGAAACAGTGCATTCCTCCAACACTTTATATTTAGAGATTTACATTGCTTATTCTTGTGTCGACTATACATCGCGTACACTACGTTTGCACAATACACAATGATGCAGAGCCACATTTTTACTGTAGCGTTCGTTTTGTGTTGCGTCTCCTCAAACAATCTAGAAAATAGTAGTGTCGTATATCACTTTACATCAACATAGTTGTTCATGCTTTTCCTGGCATGTGGATGCCACATTTATACTTTGCGCAATTTAGAGGAAGCCATTTCCTTTTTTCTCATTTTCATGAGCAGTTTAATAGAGAAAGAGGGAGAGGAGGAAAGCAATGTAACATTCATTCATATATGATGGCCATGTCTGGAATGCTGTACGCAAGCAAAAGATGAGAAAAAGGTGTGTGTGTGAGAGAGGGAGAAAGGTAGCACAAACTTGTTTTCTTTCTTTTGCGTGTGTTTGCAATGTGAGCCCATTCTTTGTTTTCTTTCTTTTCCCTCATGCCTCGGTACTATTTTTTATTGTACTTTTGTTCGTTTCGTGCGTTGCGTTTTTTTGCTGCTGGGTTTTGGCTGACCAAAACAAATTATTTGTCGAATTGCTGAGAATGCGGAGATGTTGAAGAAGCAAAAATGACGAAGAAAAGAATGAGCAATAGGATCTTGTTCTTCTTGTGTGTGAAAGGTAGTGTATGCTCTCAATGTGTGAGAAAAGAATAAAGAGAAGAAAATATAGTTAAGTGGCACTAGCCGTGGTTCGTTCTTTGGTGTAGTTACATCGCTACTTTGATGGCAATGTGAATTGGTGGCGGTGGTGGTTTGGTTTAGTTTAGTGAACGTTTCTCTCGCTCGCTGTTGGCAATAACGTAACGAATAAAACGATCTTACATAAGCCATAATTCTATCTCTCAGAAGAGAGGGAGACAGAGAGCAAAGTGAATAACTTTCTCTATTGCTCAGACTACTGCACTCATTCTCCTGCTATTGACGAAGGACTAGTAACAAAATACATTGAAAGTATGCTCACTGTGAGAATCAGACAAGACACGCCGTTTTCTTAGTCCATCCATTCCACCACCAGCAACCATCTTTCCGTTTCATTTATGAATCTTACCTTTCTCGTATTTTATCATTACTCCTGAGTTTTATTTCTTTTCTCATCGCTTATCCAGCCAAAAATTTCTTATGTTTGCTTGAGCACACTTATACATGAATGGAAATACACATCTTATGTGCACGATGTATGCCCTTACAATATGAAATATAATGATGGGAAAACCAGGAAAAACACTTTATTTTTTATCCGTGCTATAATAATCTTGCTCATATATACATTCATAATTTTTAGTGCATGTATCTTTCTTCCCTCTTTCTCTTTTCTATCTGTCTGTTGAATAAGTGAGGAAATTGTTTCTCTTGATTCATCTATACTAGATATTATTCTGTGATGTGTGAGGCTTGTGTACATACAAGGTAGTTATGAGAGAAAGAGAGCAAGATTTGTAGCTGCCATCAAGCAACCAATATAATAATGACTTCTTCCTTCTCTACTAGCATGCTTATTGACGTTACGTATGTGGTGGTAGCGTTTAACGTAGGTACCTGATGTATAATGGATGGTATGCCTCATTTCTTTCTATTTCCCAGGAATTCGATAACTATTATTCATCCTTATCATGTGTACGTAGCCATGTGTGTACATTACGCTCTATTTCTTTTCCCGCTAATCCATTTTTTTACCATTTTACGATAAATGTATTTATTTTGGATGGACTTGAATAGTTTAGTGATCAATTTTTGGCTGGTTTTCTTTTCATTTTTATGCTATGTACCATTTACCAAAAGTAGGCGGGATTTACGGAGCAAATAGTTTAATTATCGATACGTTAATGCATTTGCCTTGATAAAAATTTAGAAGCATATATATACTAATCAATTATTACTGTTTATACGGATGCATTTGTTAAAACTTTTATAGAGAAGAAAGGAAAAGTTGTACACAATTTGTATCTACATTGTTGTGCCTATACAAAAGCTAAATTCTAACGCTCAGTTTTCAGTACTTACAGAAAAAAGCTCAAATCCAATGACTTTCATGAAAACTGAAAACGATGACATTCGTTCTCAGCTGAGGTTTAGCCTCTAGGGAAGTCACATGTTCAATTAATCATAATCATACCACTCCTTATACAGCAGTTTAGTGACAGCCATAGTATACGGACTTGGAGAATCGCCTTACTCCATGTTTTTTCGATGAAGTTAGATAATTATGGAGTTCACATCAATATATCCTTTTCTCTCATGTTCATGGACTTTCTCTTATGAATGAACACAGATGCTGCAAAGGTGGTACGGATTTTCCAAAATGATACAACTTTCCACACCCAAAATACAAAAGCAAATTCACAGAGTGTGCCATTTGTGCTCATATCAAAGCTGAAAGCAGGTCTTCTTTATCAAGACATAATATCATGTCAGAAAAAGAAATAGCACCATAAAATTAAACATGTACATATTTTTATTTTATAATGGGAAGTATATAGCATAAACTCTTAATTTCCTGTTACAAATTCGAAACCATTACTACGAAATCTGCAGTTTTAGTAGATTACATACATTAGGATCACCGTCATGATCAAATGAAGTTTTAAACCTACCTTCGCTGTTTCTATTCATGCAATTGTGCATACAAATTTGCTTGGCTATACAAAACGGATTATCTTATTTCCTTGAATTGCTCAGTATTGTTTATCAAAAGCGAGAAATGTGCAGACTATTAAACTTCATCATTAGGGAAGAAACAGTAAAAGGTATAAGAAAGTAGACACATATAAATAAGGCGGACATAGACAATGTGAAAACTGTCTAAACGGGTTATACTTATAAAAACCCATATTTGTGCATAGACAAAAACTAAAAGTAAGTTTTGAAAACAAAATTGCCGAGTCAGCCACACAAAATTTTGCTTTAATAATGATGAATTCACACGATATGCTGTTTTATACAAGAACTTTTTGGGAAAATATTGTGCGTAAAGGTGCGTTAGGTACATATACATATTATATAAGTGGTGTGCATGATAATTTTGATCCAGCAGTAAGTGTGCGTAAAATTTCATTTGTAAATTTGTCATGGGGCATATTTAAAGCTGCTGAATACGACTTTTTGGAATACGGGAAAACTACCAACAAATAAATGTAGTCGATCGTTGGTCAAATTAAATTTATACAGAGACAGTCGAATAAATGAGCAACAGTGTATACTATGTGGATTCAAGTTTTTATGATGCCCAAATAACTTGAAACGGGTGAAACGACATTCTAGTAAAATCTAATTTCTGCGTGCCATCTTGCAAAAAGATAATATTTCAATTTTCTTGCAAGAACTTAGTAAGTTTGATAGTATATGCATATGACATAACGCACCATGTTTTTATCTTTGGAAATAAAGTCTGGGCTGAAAACAGGACAATATTTCAATCTCGACTTTTTAGAGAGGTTAAGAGGTGACAGTAAAAGATAGCATATGGAAGTTTGAACAGGTCTCAGTGTTTTTACTGAGCAGCAGCAGCGGTGGAATTCATGCATCTCATCCATCCTCATCCGTCATAATAATCGTCGTAATGAAGGAAGGGTCGTACTGTTGGAGGAGAATTTGAGTATTCCAGATTCCAAAATGTATAAAAACAGACATAAAAGCATCTGCTATGTGCGAGACTTTTTGTCTTGTAGTAAGTTCCACTGACTGTGCAACTGACTCTTTTGGAATTTAAAGAAGCGAGTGGAAGAGGAAGAGAGTGGAAGGAAGAAGAAGTCCCTCGGTATAATCATGATTACTTCTATACACTGTCATTCTTGCATCACTACTGTATATATATACAGCATTATTATAATCGTGATTCTACTACATTCGCTGCTGCTGCTGCTTATTGAAACTATTATTTGTTCTTCTGTCTTCTCTCTGGATATATTCCCATATACGCTACGCCAAGTATAGTACAGCAGAACTGTGCATTTAACATCTTCCCTCTTATTTTATTCACAAGTACGTACACATTCCATTTTCTCTCAATGTGCTCCCAGTGTACATAAAAGAGAGCTCAGGAATTGTAAGTAGAAAGCGAAAAGACTTTCTCATTTGCGAGTCTAGCATTTTACTGCTCGTCTACAACTAGTTTTCTCCCTACTACTATTACCATCACTGCACACTTTCTCAAGGAAATAGTGTCACAGTCAGATGTTCTTCTCTCTTGTGAGCAAACAGGACTGAGAAGAGTGAGAGAGAGCCATTTTACTCCAACTGCAACAAAAGGGTAGCTGAGGGATTCTGGGATTTTCAGATTTTCACAGTATTCTCGTGGTCTGTGGAGAAGACAACAGGGAAGAAAAAAGAATCTCAGATTTTTCCTCTTTATACCTGAACTAAGGCTTTCTCCCGTTTTCATTTTATTCTTGTACGTTTCATCATAAAAACAAAAATAAGAGCTGGACTTGAAACAATATATATACTGTGCATAGTCTTCAGCGTTCATGTTGTTCAAACAGATACGATTCGCCGGTTGGGTATCCAAAGATTTTAGTTGCCTTCACCATATGTGATGTATGTGGAATAATATAACGTTCAAGAAATGCACAGTTTGAACTTTTTCCATGTATACATATAATATTTATTTGAAAATCTCCGGAAACTAGAGCCTGAAATATTTGCATATTGTATGAAATAATGATACACAAGAAAATTGTACGTGTGCAGTAAGCCCATTTACTGGCTGCGCTATCATAAAATCGTGAAGAAACTATAAACTTTGGAAGAAAAAATCGTTACATGGAGCCTCTAACTGTGGTTGTATGGATGGGTGGATGGATGGACATTTTTATAAAGAAGACATTCAATAGTCTAATAAAAACTTTTACCTTAAATATATGAGTGCAAAAAGACAATTTACCGAGGGAAAGTACATGTTACAACTGTATTATATTCAATAAGATGAAAGTGTCCTCATCGTTGTGTGCTTACTTTACATACTATTTATTGATAGGCATATATCACAAGTAGAATAATGCATGCAGTATAGATGTAGGTACTTCTTGTTCCACGTAGTGACGCATAATTTGATATTATATGAGGAATTCAGGAAATCTTACTGTAGATAGCAATAAGCATTCTTTTGTTGTACACTTAAATGTATTAGAGGGAGAAAAGTATGAGAATCACATTCAAACTTTTTATTTGATGTGTGCAGGCTTAGAGTCGGTATTGGAGTAGAAAGTAGGGAATTTTTCAGGGGAAAATGTTGGAAGCTAGTAAAATGGGAAAATATTGAGGATTCAGCAATATGTTGAAGGAAGGCTGAAAATACACCCGAAAGAACAAATCAAATCCAATTGAATCTCGTTTCCTATTCAAATTTGCATCTTATGCGTTTTTCTATTCTATATTTTAAGAAGGTAAACTGAATTGATGTGTGTATTTTTGTGTTTGCTAGAAGCGCCACCGTTTTCTGTGTAATAGTAATAAATGAATACGAATTTTATTCTAAATCCGGCCCGTGTACAGAACTCAGAACCGAGGGATGGAAAAAGTTTGGGAAAAGGATTATCAATTACATTTTGAAACTGCATACATTATTTAGCAATTTTTCTAGCACTATTGCTTGTTCCATACTTTCATTTATACATACTTCCAATACTCACAATAAAATTCATGTCAAAGGGTTCACTTTTGTATTTTAGTTTGATGTTTCAGGTTTGTATTGCCGCTAATATTATATGCATTGCAGTATTCTGCTGGATATCTTTATCTGTTTGAGCTCCAGCGTAAAAACAACAAAAGATCAAGTTTATTAAAGACCAGAATATACAAGTTCAATGAGTGAAGCAAAAAAATTAGTCATCTGTCTCGACTCCTTATCATTCACCTGTCCGGTAGTAAGTTTGTGTCACTGGACGGAGAACTGATAAGGGCTTGAGCAGAACAATGCGTCTTGAACTACTTGGGGAAATGAAGAATGAACCTGGGACATTGAAATGGAAACATATGAAGGTTGGCTGGAACACCCAGACTGTGACAGACCAAAGAGGAGTGGAAAAGAAAGGAAAGACATGTCTTGGAATGCGAAATGGAACCGAGTACGACTTCTCTGGGGATTTCACAGAACTACATAATCTGAAGAGACTTTATGTGTGAGATGAGCTAGTGCACCAACGGAATATTTTTATTGAAGTTCTTTACTACTCCTCAAGGTAAAAACCTGTATCAAACTATTTAACCAAAACAATAATAGCCATTTAATAATCTTATTATGCCTTAATGCAAAATGTATACACCCACATGCACGCTTTCTAAAAATACATAGAAAGAGTAAAATATTTAAGCAATTCATTACGCATTAAATATTTCCATAAACGTTTCTATAAATGCGCTGTTCCACTTACTAATTGAAGAAATCAAAATGTCAGTCAAAAGCAAAAATCATCCTCAACTCTTTGAATAATGCCCACAGCCGCGTCCTTGAGATTACATGGAACATGAATCAGCCAATTTATGAAGCCTATAGTATAGTATGTACATAAGATACACAAGACAAGGATAAAAGGCTGAAGGTAGTCAATTTAACTTTGTTCTACAACTCAAATCTACCGTAAAATATTTATACACGGTAAAATTCAGCATTTATTCGAAGAATTTTTGTACGTATTGCATGCATGCGATAGAGCACAATTGGATTCGTTGATGAAGTGTATTTTCCGTGTGGATTATTTACTGTTTGATAACATTGACCAACCAATACTAACATGAAAATTCTTGATTCTTGAAAGTGAATTGGGCTGTTTTCAGTCATAACAAAGCTCTTATCGCTATCACTTATTATTGCACATGTGAATGATAGAAATTGGAACGATTCTTGTGGGAATGAGATTTCATATCATCGCAATAATGAAATTCAACTCATTTTTCTTTTAGGCAATGTCCTACTAACTGGACAGCTCGTCATTTACAATAAAATAGATCATATTTTTGTGAACTATGGAATTCTTTAGAGTATTTCCAATATTCATTATAGCGGCCTTATATGTGGTCGTTACTGTGTCTGCCGATAAAATCTTACTCCTAATGCCGATAGCTACTAAAAGTGAGACACACTTGTTGAATCCCATCGCACAGGCTTTACTAGAGAGAGGTCATGTAGTGACTCTTGTTACCCCAGCCGGCTCTTCCATCCGACACAATAATTTCACAGAAATTGTTCCAGTGAAACCTTTAGACATGGGTGATTTTGAGCAGGGTCATGGAAGTGTTTTGGATGTACGGGCTGCCAAAGGAGATCCTCGTGCATTCTTGTTCATTGACTTGTCATACGGTAGTGACTTCTGTCATGAAACCTACAGGCACAAAGACTTCCAAACCGTCCTAAATGCTGAATCATACGACCTTGTGCTCACGAGTGTCTTTTTCAGTGAATGTTTTCTTGGACTTATTCACAAGTTAAAAGCACCGCACATAATGCTTTCAAGCATGCCGTTGGGAAAATTTGCTTTCGATATTACCGGGATGAGGACGCCTCTCTCCTTCGTACCAAATCCATTAGTGGAGTTAACAGACAACATGACTTTATCGGAGCGACTTGTGAACACGCTGAGTTCTTGGAGCTTCTCGTTGTTTAACGATCATCATTATTACAAAATCGCAGAGAGTATTTACAAGCAGTATTTAGGCGATGACTTGCCTGATGTTGAAACGTTGAGAAAAAATGTCAGTTTGCTTTTCTCAAATACTCATTTTTCTATCAACTTTCCTAGGCCCTTAATGCCCGATGTAATAGAAATAGGTGGAGTTCATTGTCAGCCTGCCAAACCTTTGCCAAAGGTAAATAGAATCAAACATAATCCTATAATAGGCCTACCGTTCGTTACGCATCGAATTTTTCTTCATGTTTCTCCCAAGAGGTTAGGCTAATTTTCAATAAAATTTTTTTAAAGGATCTAGAAGAGTTTGCTTCTGGTGACAAGAATGGGTTCATCTTCTTCTCATTAGGAACCGTTTTCAAAGAAGAGATGATGCCTCAGAATTTTAAGCAAATATTCATCAATGTCTTCTCCCGACTTAATATGAGGGTTTTGTGGAAGTGGAAATCAGATATGCCTGTCTTACCCAAGCATATAAAAGTTTCCAAATGGCTACCACAGCAAGATGTTCTTGGTGAGCTATAGAAAAGTATAAATGACTGCGCATAGACAATTGGAATGTTACAGAAAGTGTAAAGCATGACTTCTTAAAATTATCAAGGCCATCCTAATCTAAAGCTCTTCATTTCTCATGGGGGTTTACTCAGCACACAAGAAGCAACCTATCATGGGGTGCCTGTCCTTGGTCTCCCGTTATTTGTAGATCAGGTGAAAGAGTTGTTTTGTATAAAAAATAATGTGCATAGCGTTTGCAACAATAAAGTTTCATTGTAAAAAACGGTTGTTGGTTATTAGGATGTAAACATGAAACAAGTTGCTGCTCGTGGGTATGGGATGAAACTAGAGATTTTGGAGCTGACAGAGGAAATTTTGGAAAACGCAATCATGAAAATGTTGAATGACTCTAGGTAATGTTTCATTGGATTTCGTCGCTTCATTCGCTAATTTAATTTTTGAGTACCATATTTACAACAAATTAATTAAAATTCGCAAAACATTGGTTTTAGCTTTTCAGAGAATGCCAAAACCGCTTCAGCTTTGTTCAGAGACCAGCCACAAACTCCATTGGAAAGAAGCGTTTATTGGATGGAATATTTGATCAAGCATAAAGATGCAACACAACTCATGCGCTCCCATGCTAGAAACCTATCATACTTTGAATACCACTTGTACGATGTTCAGCTCATCCTTTTAGGTGTATTAGGCGCGATTATTTTCTTAGTCTGGAAAATAATCTCAAATTGCTTAAACTGCGTTTGGGCGTTAGATGATGTAGTTAAATTTACGAAGAAGAATGAATAAAAATAACAACTTTCTACTACACATGCATTAAGTTGTACGCAATAATTTTTTAATGAAAACTATTTTACTTTATTCCAAATATATATTTTTTTAAATTGTCTTTTGTTCATAGAAAGTTTTGGTGTGACTAACTTCCAAAGTTTTTCCCGTTTGCAAATGACCACTAATTCTTTAGCACGGCAATCATTAAATAATGATTCAAATTCAATCATGTACGTAAGGCTATGAAATAAAAAGTGAAGCTAAGGAAAAAGTAAAGACTTCTTTCTTTTGTCATCGCCTATAAAAAATCAGACATGTAAACGTTTGTCCTCGAAAACATAATGAATCATGAAGTTCTTTTATGAGTAACAAGTGTAATATAGCGTTTCCATAAACTCGCATTTAACGTTAATGTGATGATCATGCTGACATTTAGACCTCTGAGAATAATTAATTAACGACCAATTATTTTCGTTTCAGTTTCATTAATTATCATTACTATATAAGTCTTGATGAATTTGTTTAGTTGAAGTTGCTTAAAACCTATCAATTTACATAGAATAAAGAGAATGATTCACTTTTTCATTACCAATTTACATTATCCCAAAGTTTGAGTCACTGCAAATTTCTTGTATATTCCAAGTATTGCTCGCATCATCTTCGTTTGCGGTAAATGATACTCCTACTTTTACCCTATTTATTTAGTGAGCAGAGTTTTTTACTGCTCCCCTTTCTTGGCATTACATTCGTTCAATCTGCCACTGCAGATTATTAGCTAATCTGTTAAGAAAATGTTAGCTTAGCTCGTGTAATATGATCTGACAAATACAGATATTGATTTCTGTCTGGAAAAAATCTTTTTACTTTATTGCCTATTCTTTCTCGACCGGCAGATTTCTGTGTACATGCATAAATGTGAAGTACTTGTTTTATGATAGGATTGAGTTTCCTCCAGTATAGTTTATTGTATTGTGTAATAGCTTAACCATGTAAACTTGAGAAACTAACAGAGCCGAGTACAGTGTGCAGCCACAAGTTGCAGACTGTTTATTATGCATTGCTAACTTTCTGATAGCATTGGTTTCTTTACAATTTCTTCTCATACACGCGATGTTACCACAAACAAATGTGTGGAAGACAAATGGTTTTTTCCTTATAGCAGACATTACCCTAGTAAAATCTAACATATAGCAGCATAAGTATTACGCAAAACACGCATGTCACTGGCAAAGTAAAAAGCAAACACCAGCTTTGCATGTGATCACCAAATTCTGCCTTTTGTGTATGCCCTGCCTAATTAGAAAAACGTTTTGAGCTCTCTCCATTACGATAAAAATATCAATTTTCTTTTTGCGATTACAGTTACATGCATGCGAGGTCTGCGGTAAAATCTCATGTGACAAAGAAAGCAATGAAGACTGCAGTTTAGTTGCTGCAGTTTTGCACAACACACAGCAAATATATTCCCGTTAATTTGGCCAATTTTGCACAAACTTTCTATGCATAGCTCATTTAAAGGGCAACTGTATTTCAATAAATTAAATCTTATTGGAGAACAAGAAACAAAACATTGAAAATTTATCTATTTGAAGAGAAAGAAACTATTCATAAAAATCGAAAGAAAAGGAGTGTTGTGATTTAAAAACAATTTAAAATGTTTGGATTAAGAAGAGACGACAGGAGTATGTCTGAGAGAGGTAAGCAAATCCGACAATTATGTGTACATAATATAATGGTGTTATTTACATAGCCTATAAGAAACATGTATTCAGTTTGTTGAACTGTAAAGGTATATTAAATCACATTTATATACATAGATGATAGTAGCACACAAATTCAACTTTTCACACAATTTTTTTATTTGAACAGTCTTGGTTCCTGCAAACGAACCGACCGATGAAGACAACGGCGGGGAAGAAACTAATGAGACTGAGGGACCCTCTGGAATGTCATGTAAGTTTTTAAAAAAAAGTGTCGATAGGAGTTGATTGACAAATGAATATGTTATGTGCATTATAAACGAGACAAGAATCAATGCAAAACTTATATATAATTGACTGACAAATCTGTTTTGAAAAGATGCTGACTTGGTGAGCTTTGTGAAAAGAAAGAAATGCATGCTTGGATTTGTGATATCTGGAATTGTCATCCTATGCACAATTATTATTACTACAATTTGCGCAACGGCAAGCTCAGCCCCTGTGATTAACCCCACAACTCCGCTTCCGATAACTACATCAACCACAACTGCAACCACGACCACCACCTCCACTACCACATCTACCACTCCAAGCACCACAACGACAACTTCAACCACCACATCTACCACTCCTTCTACAACCACCTCCTCAACAACTACCCCGTCTACAACGACCAGTAGTTCAACCACTACTACCCCATCTACAACGACCACTAGTTCGACAACAACCACCCCAACTCCTCCTACTACAACTAAGCCTCCTGGCCCTCCAGTTCCTACTATTCGTGTATGACATAGGATTTTACGAGTTGTTTTCATAAAATTGCCGCTGTAATTTATTATAATCAACCCTTTTATTGTTCTGAACTTTCAGCCACTACCACCGCATCCAGAAGTGTTGCCACCCAAAACATTACTATTACAAGTAGGGCTACAAACGAACTACACAGAGGTGCATTGTGTCGAGAAACATCCCCCAGCTTTCAGATTTATCTTAACAATCAAGGATGTCCCTAAAAACTATACTGGAGAATGTAATTTAATTTTAAATTTTCATTTGAACGATTCATTTTATTGCCAAAAAATGGTATACTATTTGTACATGCAAAATATGAGGATCACCCATATTTAGTCAGGTAACTAATTATTTTTTTTATAGCGGACAAAAAGGCACATGCTGAAACTGCCGCTGCGATGCTAGCAGCCAACGATTTATTTGGAATATCATACAATTATACTATGCCTCCAGCACCCACTCCATGCATCACATCCATTATTGGAAACTCAACCGTCACTACTCCAGATTAAAAGCTCAATCATAACTCAAAAACCCCATTCTAAAAAAAGAAACATTTATAATTAACCATATTTAACATGAATGTTCTGTCGTAAACAATGGGAGCACACCCAAACACATTATGTCATTTTGTATTTAGCTCGTAATGTTATTTTATGTTTAGAATTTAATATATTATTTGCCCTTTTGGATTATGCTCGAAATGATGAATTGCGTTTTCATTTTTGTATGTCCAAATTAGCAATAACTGTATGATCTGATTGTGTGTGATTCCTTTTATGCTTAATAATTGACCAAGTTAAGTAAACTTTTACCTTGATAGTTTGTACTGATTTTTAAATCTTTAATAATGTTCGTTTAACTTTGTTAAAAGTATTGTATAATGTAAATTGAGGAACTTTCAAACATGCGCATCATATAAATAAATGAAAGCCTACTTGCTATTTAAAAATATCTGTTGGTTTGAAATTAAAATGCGAGTGAACGAGTATCTTTAAAGAGATTCGGATTCCTGAACTACTCTTGGCACAAAAAGACATGATTTGCGCACACATCAAAACATACGACTTTTCAATTTCCTTTCCTCTCAATCATCCTAGTATAGCCACGCTCATCATAATCTTATCATATCAGTCATTCATTTCCTTATAATATGTAACATAATATCCATACACAAACTATCGCGGGTTGTATGAATAGATAACAATTAAAACAAGCAAAAAATAACAATAATAACTAAAATGTCTTTCACGCTGAATTTATATCTTGGTTAACAAACGATGGATTATCAACACCTTCAGGGTCGTTTCTAGTTTCTCTTCCATCCTCGGAAGTCGTCGAGTTGGGCACTGGGCTGGTAACGAAAAACTTTTGAATTTCATCAGAACTTTTCCCCTTTGTTTCTGGGACACACAAAAACACAAAAATGGCACCAACCCCGCAGATACCAGCCGAGAGCCAGTAAACTCCCATGTATCCGATTGTGTCTTTAATATCTTGAAACGACTTGCCTGCAACAAATGACAGTGTCCAATAGCAAATGGAAATGCAGGCTGATGCAATCTCTAAAAAATCAACGAAACGAACAAATAAAACAGAGGTTATTTTGTGCACCAACTCAACTTAAAAAATCTAAATCTGGGCCATGTTCACATACCTTTAACATCATTAGGAAGGATCTCTGATGTAATCACCCATGGAATTGGGCCAAGGCCAATATTGTAGCCAACATATATGACAATTAGAGAAACTAGTGGAAGCCATGTCAAATATTCTGGAGTCACCCCTCCATTTTCTTTTTTCAAATAGAAAAACGTCCCTAGGGCAAGCAAGCTGAGGAGCATCACGATTTCAGAAATTATTAGCAAACTGCGTCTGCCAAGCTTTTCTATCAGAACAAACGGTACTACAAGAACTGTAATAGCTTGTGTTGCTCCAAGTATTATTGAAACCTTAAAAAAATTAAAAATTAATATAATTTTTGCCCCTTTCTTTCCTCTTTCTTTCATAAAGTATTCTAGACAAATCGGCAAACAATAAAAAATTTTTTTTAAATCCGTACCATATTCGAATTCATTCCAGTTCCAGCTTCCTAGAGGGGAGAGATAATACTTTATTTACTTAATTGTTATGATAGGATAAACACACAGCGTGCATTGGTATGAAACACTGATTGGTCATAAGTATAATAAAATTAAAGAATGGCTTACCTCAAATATTTGCAAAGTGTACAAAGATACGCCATTCATTCCAGATAACTGACCTAATAATGTTCAACAAACACCTTTTCAAAACATGTTTTTGTGAAATATGTTCATTATTTTGGAAAAACATTTTTTGACCACAAACCGAAAGCCATTAGACCACACGAGATGCCAACCGGTTTCAGTACGCGAAAAGTAAATAAGTCCCTGACTCGTACTGGTCGTCCATTGTTGTTTCTACCGTTTGCTGCGGCAATTACAGAATTTTCGATTTTCGAAATTTCTGGCTCAATATAACGTTTAGTGGAAGCCCTTCTTAACCATTTCAACGCATTTCGTGCTGCCGTTGGTTTTTGAACCTGGATAAGATATCGTGGAGATTCTGCAAGTCAAAAGATATCCCCCGTTTATTCATTATTCTTCAATTGAAATTGGGAAATACATTACCATTTTTATTTAATGCTTTAGCTTCACAATTTACCTGGCATACACAGCATACTGAAAAAGAAAAAGATCGGAATGCATCCGCAGACAACTGTCAAAACGAACCAACTCACGAGTGCTCCCAATACATATCTGTTTGAAAAAAAGTTTACAGAAAAATCATGAATTAGAATAGAAAAACAAAGTGTGCATTATTATAGTGAGGCGTTATGAAATTTGTATTACTTCAGATGAATAAACTTACGTGAATAAAATTCCAATGCATAGCATGAGAATAAAAGAAACTGCTAATGTGCCTCGAATTTTGTCTTCCGATACCTAGAAAAAGAATTGAAATATAATGTTATGAAATATTGAAAATATTTTCTGTAAAAGACCGCAATTCACGTGGAGCATCCTTGAATTTTTCGCTTTAAACTTGAAGCGCTGAAGGTTAGATATACAAGACTTTGTAAATGGTTTTTTCATGAAGATTTCATGAAGAATGCTAAAAAATGTGAAACAGTTTTAACAGTTGACGGTCTCCAGCAGGAAATGCGGTTAGCCTATTCAGATTTTTAAAATTTATTTGGAAGTGGAAATTGTCCATACCTCAGAAATATAAGCAGGAACCGCCACTGTGAAGGCACCTGGAATTAATTTTAAAGCATTAGTTACAATTTAAACGAGCAATAATTACTTTGACCCTGATGCTCCCCTTTAATCATGAAGCGCATACAATCAAAGAATTAAAACACACAAGTGTTATAGATAAAACATGAAGAACCTATAACACTCAAATTAGTCTATACTGAATTTGTCCATTAAACAACTCAAATTTTATCTAATGTTACCCCTACAGACCAAGCATGTCTTTTAGTAATAAAAACGTTGAATGTGGAACAAAATGTTACATTTGACCTGTGAAGAGATGATTTGTGAGTAAAATGAGCTTTTTTAGTTCATTTGCTACTTCACTCTTTATGGTTTGTCTTCAATGCTTGAATGCTTTCATTACTTTGGAATCATCCATGATCGGGGTTGAGAAATGTTAAAGAGAAAGCGAAAATACAATCTCACCTCCACAAAATCCTGTAATGAAACGACCGGTATACAATACCGCCAGGTTAGGTGCAAATGCGATCATGGCCCAGCCCACTGAGAAAGGTAATGCCATAAATAGCATTGTTCGTCTTCTTCCAAGTTTTGCTATTAGTACACCGGATACCGGTGCCGAGAGCAATGCTCCGAGCAAAGCCGTAGTGGCCACCCAGCTTCCATTTCCAATATCAGGAAACTTTTTCTTAAAATCTTCATCAACCAACACTGGTGCACTGAATGTCAACACATTTCCCAATGAGAACGCACCGATTGTAGCTATAAAATTACAAAATACAATATGCACATTTGAAGTTCAACTTTGTGCTTAATCACTTTGCATGCAAATGACTTTAATCATTTCCCTAGATATGCCTAAATTAATCTTTAATCACGAAGTGTCCACTTACCAACAATCACAGCTAGGACTGTAGTGCGTTTCTTCGGTCTCCACTTTGACAAGCGCCTTGAAATGGTTCCAAATTGTGTTGTTTTTGAGCCATCGTGATGTAATGACTCAGGATTTGGATGGATAGTACTATTGTCTTCATCATTGCTACTGGTCGCTGACACCGTCGACGCTGACATCGATTCTGTGGACGTGTTCATCTTTTGAATCACGGATGTGGACTACGCAGTTTTTCGTTTTTACGACTTTAGCATATAAAAATGTCTTTGTTCTTCCCTTGTCTATCGACACTGATGTTCAGAAAAGTTGATTCTTATCTTCAAATTAAACATTAACTCATCCGTTGACACCACACACTTGGAAATATTTTTAAGGTGTAATCATGGACTTCCAACAGTCAAACTCAGCAGTCCTTGTACTTGGTAGGTATTAAAAATAACTTAAACCGTTGATAATCACGTCGAAGCCTCGTGGTAAATATTAAATTAATATACTTTTTTTTACAAAGCAGCCAACAATGCTGCAATTTTTTGGCAATTTAATTGCATGTAAAAGGCAATGGTAAATTGTAATCAGAATGAAATATTGTTATTATGATTTGATGGGTGTTCTTAAGATGGCAATTACTATATCAAGCCAAGCTTGACCTTTCCTTCTTCCTCTGTATCAAGTACCAATAGTTGGGAGGAGGATATCAGTATTAACGCGGTTGTATTTTTTATGTAAATTACATGAAGGTTCTAAATATATACTTTTCAGAATGTGAATGCAACACGAGCTACTTAAAAAAACGCATACAACTTTAGGCGAGGTGTTGCAGGTAAGGAAGGAAGCAAAAAGTTATTTAAAGGTAATACAATATAAAAAGAGGAATCTTTGGAAGATCCTTAGCAGTGATTGACGATTTGATAACATTAACCACTTATTCCAACCCTACTTGTACAACATACAGAGAGCTAATTAACATAAGATATCTATTGGAAGACTTTCATTTGATCTTCTTATGGCTCATGATTCTACGTATCTAACCAAGTAAGACGAATGAAAAAAAGTGTGTCAATCAATTATCATCTAATATTTTTATATTCAGAGTCTGAATTTCAGACACAGAGAAAATAATATATTTTAATCTTTTGATGCGTTTTAAAGAAGATCAGTTGGCATAAATTCCTTTGCTTCAATCAATACGCGATTAATTGCTAATCTACACTCTCGCTCTCTGCACTTTTAATCAAAGACCTTACGACACATATTTCATATCTTTATGTTTTAGTCTGCATGTAATGAGTGATGTCACAAAATTGCTTTTTTTTCTTGCACTTTATGTTATTTATTGTCTGTGCTAACTGTTTAGTGTTGACACACAAAAACAAAAAATCATGACTTACAAGACGACAGTTTTAAGGTGTTTGAAAACTCTACTTATTTGGTATCACTAATTGTGCACATGATAATTAAAACAAACTGTACGCACCCTTATTTTATGATGGTTTCATACTGTGCTCATATTACAGACTGTTGTAGTTATTTCTGTCATTCTACACTTATTTGTCAAAATGAACGTTACTTAAACCTATATCTTTTTGTATTGAGTCGTGCAGCGTTAGGACACGCTTTTTTGTGACATAAATCACTGAGTTTAACAATAGTATCAGCAAAACAAATTGGTGGAGAATCCTATGCTGGCTTAATATCGAGGAAACTGACTTTGTGGAACAATCGTTACAGAAATCTTTCTTTCAACTAAAATGAAACTCGTGACTGAGATCAAGATTAGTAACTATACTTGTCGACAGATAATAATTCGATATCAATATCTGGTAAGTTTATTAATACTACAGTTAAAACATATGCAAATCTTTATAGAATGCACAACGGTAAAACAATGACTACTACTGTGCGTCTCTGATTTGTAATATGCCAATGGAGCCATTGCAAACCAAGTGTTTTATCTGATTTCTCCGACAGACGGACAACAAGACAAGAAAAAAAGATGATCATCATGAACTTGGCATTGCATTGTCATGCTGTGTTGTAAAGCTGTTTTCATAGTCATAGTTTGTACATCATTCATGGCTCATTAGTACAGGTCCTTTTCCAACGAATCATTGCTTATGGATTTCCCTGTATGCATTCATATCATGAGTTTTAACAAATGTGTGTAGTAAAGTATATAAAAGGTATGAAGAATCACATCTTATAAACTAGAAATCTACCATTATTGACTGCTACTTAATTTCGATACTGTCCTGTATCCACTGATTCTCAAATAACATAATAAAATGAAAGTGGTCATCATGGGCGATCACTTGGGACCGGATTAATGTACTTTGTACAATGTACCTCTTTTCGCTCAGACTTGTTTCAAAGAAATTTTCGTCATCTAGCTAATTTGTAGAGTAGAAGTAGAACGTTCTCTACAATGCAATGTTTACACACATTTGTTGACGTCATAATACAAGAAATCTTACACACAGGAGTACACAGAAATCAAAAAATTGTAACTTCAAATTATGCATATAGCAGAAGGTAATTGCTATAAGGCTTACTCAGTCACCTCTTTATATGTTCTAAGAATAAGAAAAATAGTTGAAAAACGAGTTAAGCGAATACTTTTTTCTATATCATCAGTGTTTACTTTGGGGGAATTATTATATGTTGAAATTTGCTCTGTATTATAAACAAAGAAAGTGCATTCTCCATGATATGATCCACAAGAAGACATCCTTTTTTAATCAGATTGACCATTATCTCATACTAGCAATAATAGAAATGGTTTAAGTTTTATTATTTAACGGAAAGCATGTTTACAGTTTTAGTGTAGAATCCAATCGTTTCCATCTTCATACTTGTAGAACTGTATGCATTCAGTACCTGCAACATACCTAAACGTTGAAGTTTGACTGGAGCCGAGCCGAGTCTCGTCATGGTCGAGTCGTATTGACTGACTGATTCTTCCTTATAGTGTTCACGGTTCGACAACGTGCATGTCTCGTATAAAATATCGTTAATGTGCGTTATCAAACAGCTAATTGAAACTTATTAAGAAATTTCATTTGATAGCTTTATTTACGCAAGTCTTTTTTGCGTATTTTAAAATGCTTAATGCTGAAATCAGTCGTGTTGATTAGAAATCACCACTTTCAACGAATAAAATGACAAAAAAGGTTTAGCGCGGCATAATATTATGTATCAATAAGCCCTATGAGCGCTGTAATAACATGCGATAAACAACATAAAATGCAGGTCAGACATTAAAAATGGTTAATATATATGAATCAAAGGTTTCAGAGAGATTTTCGAGTGACATGGAGCGTTGGTCAGGGTCACATTAATAATTGACCCTAAAACACAAGTAGATATTTAAACTGGTAATTATCTTACTGAGTAACATGTGAGAACTGCAACTAAAGCTATCATGTATCCATATCTCATGTTTCGTGGACAAAATTGCAATCAAAGCCCAATTCGTGAGTCTGGAAAGGGTGCATGCATGACTTTATTTCAGGCGTAAGCTATTTACCGCATGAACGATGCATTTCATTGTGCAGGAAGTAACTGCGAATTTTCAAGCCGACTGACGACGATGAGTGTCGGATCGGCAGACCAATAATAAAGGGTGAAACAAATATAGGATAAAATTATTATATTTGTTAATAAAGCGTTAAACCCTTTAAATACTTAATGTTCCATTCTTTTGTTTAGATGAGGTAATTACTTCTGAAAAATGGCCAGCCAGAATGCTATATATAGATTGAAAGTGTGCATTAGATACTTACGAAAAGTGTATAAACTACGTAAAGAATTAACCCTTCCTTAGTTCAAAGTCATTTCTTGTTGTTGTGACAGGACGAACGAATTGAATCATCGAGAAAAAACATCATTCAAAATGTTTTGATTATCTAACGTTTTATTACCAATTTCCTTGTATTAAACCAAACTGGTAGTGCAGTTTAGAAACTCCAGCACGTTTATGAATTTGGCCTTTGGACAGTTTTTATATCATCATCATATATGAATGATTACCACCACACATCGTTGGTTTGAAACGTTTATACACGAGCTTTTCAACTGAAATTGGATTCATTATTTTTTTCGTTCTATGACTGGGCCGATGTTTTGTAAAGTCTTGATTAGGTTTATAGAGAAATCGAACCGGTTTTGGAGCTTATACAAAAAATTTCTAGCTAGTCATGCATCAGTATAACTATTGAAATATGTATGAGCAATTTGAAGTGATTGTCTACGTAGGAATATCACACGCGTTTGTTTAAATAACTGAAACTGTTTATCGTAATAATGTCTTCCAAAAAAGATGAGAATCATCCGAAAATAAAACGCAACTATTATGCCGTCGGCTTGCTTTATTGTGAACTGAGCACGCATGTGTGCGAGCAGCAGGGTTGGTTCGTCTAGCCACAAATGACAAAAAATTGGAACGTGGAGTTTTTTGTTTCTGTACCGTTCTCATTCTATACGTCATCTTCGCGCATTACACCACCTTGAAGAACTTGGAACGAAATCTTTGCATTGTATTCCCTAAAGTTCTAAATTTAAAAATGGCTTCCAGCTGATAAACCCAAAAGTTGAAAATAAATAAATAATCAGAAGTATATTTTCGTGAATATACTGAATTTTCTTGCATGTATCTGTATGCGAGGAAAATTTCATAAAGTTTCCGTCAGACAGTCGTCTGTTTTTCCCGTTATCAGGGGCATTGATAAAACACAGGCAAACAAAATCATTTTTATTTACTTAAATTTAATTATAGTAACATTTATTATGCATGAATTCATGCATTGTACAGCATAAAACTATCTAAATATATGTTGTACTGACCCACTTAAATGACCAATGAAAGCAACTTATTTTGTATCAACGGTACCAACCCCATTTTCTCAGACAGTCATTGTTTTTGGAAGAAACTATGTATTTAATGAATTCATGATTAGAAGTTTCTCATTTCATTTCATGAGAAGTTCGTAAGGTAAAGTTTACGTTTAGATTTATGAAGCCCATTAGAAGGAGCCCAACTGTTGTTTAGTCTTTGAAGAATCTGAGTATATAATGATTTATCAATTATTACGATTCCATCGTTTCATGAGTTGATAGTTTCTCGGATTAGTTTGCTTGCTCAATGTAAAAGTACATTCATGGAAATAAAATGACAAAAGAAAGTGTCGAATGATAATATACACTTTTTCAAGGTGATCCAATTATCCTAACTCGGGACTAGGCTGGTTTTTTAAAGTAAATTCGATACCATATTCGTGTTCATATATTAACATCTAAGCTGTCTCTCCCTAAAACTAGTTTAATGCAAAACTATATACGCATACGTTTGGGCTATTTGACGGAAATTCCAGCCTAAAAGAAAGAAAATAAATTGCATGCGACTTGTGACTAAATACATACAACATTTTGATCATCTGCAGTTCTGACTTGGATTTTATGTCATGAGATACCTCATCTGATTATCGCATCTTGTCATACATGCAGCTTCTCGTTTTGCAATGCCTTTCGGTACTCTTTCTTAGAATTGCAAGAAATGGTTGTAGCTTAAATCAAGCTGCGGGATTCCCTTAATACGTTGTATTGACAGGTTGTGTAAGTGTAAATGGTCGGATTCTGAAAAATAAGACAACGCTTAATTCCTTTTTGCATGTACAATCCTCAGAAGGTACTACATAGACAACTAAAGTAAAAAAATCACTCGTCACAACTGAACTATAGCTCGACCACCCCGCAATGGCCGTAATGAAATTTCGATATTTCATACACCGTCAAATATAAATATTATGCAGATTATTTTCTTTAAAAAATAAAAGCCAGTACACTATCATTAGTATTTTTTTAGGATACTTTCAGATGCATATCGACAAACACTTTGGAAAACACATAATAGAAAATGTTATACATACACATTGATCTAGTTTTAACGTATGCTTGAATCTACAATTCTTGAAAATTGGCCTTCACGGTTTAAATACAACTATAATTGGCGTAGTAGATTATTTTGTAACGATATTAAATACTGATATTAACCCTTTACACGAAATTAATTACTTTTAAGTTACGTCATGAGTTGGGTCACAAAATTATATATTTGATGGATGTTGTGGTGGTGCATTGTTAAAATTTTTTAATAAAGTTGCACCCAAAATGTGAACGATTTACAATTGCAAATTGGCAACGGCAAAGAAATGAAATTTCCAAACAATGACTCTTTATCTCTATTTAAATCCATAATTAATATTATTTCAATGCATCATGCACATGAACAGTACAATCAATGTACAACGTAACGTTATAGTTTATGTTGTTGGCAAGCGTGTTGCTCACGAAAAGTTTATTTCAAGCTATCATAAATCTAATCACATATATTAATGTTAATTACCTTTAAAGTATAGAAAATTCTTTTAAACATTGAAATTTTGATTAAATAAAACAAAGAAAATCATCAGATATAACAGAATTCATAGAAAATATCATTTTCTTTTGAATTTTACCTCAACGATTTGAAATAGAAAACATGCAAAGATGCCGCATGGAGATTTAGTTCCCACAGATTTCAAGGTGACTGCCGTTTATTGATGATGCCAAATGCTCTTGAATCGATGCAAAAAGTAGACAGCAACATGCATCTTTTGTCTTTTGTCATAAATCATCGTGTGTAATGAAATGAAATAACTTTGAGCTAAAAATGGCTTTACACGTTTTTCAGTAATTTCAATGCAGCGTTCTGCAGACTTCCAGACAGTTCGAGACTTTATTGCATTAGGTGCACATAGATTCTCATTGTCTTTTACTTGTACCGTACGTACCTACACACAGACGATAATGAAACATTTTATCCCTGAAACTTGGAACAACTCAGATTTAGTGGGTTTGTTTGTCTTTAAAACTTTGAACATGTAAATGAATTTTGAACTACTTTAATCCAGAAAGAAGAAAGTCGTGTCCTTTGGTCTGTAATGATGTAGAAACTTTTGAAAAACAATGAGCCAAAGTTACACCATTTATTGTGTGATTGTATTGAATTTAATCGCGAAACACATCCAACACGGCTTGAGTGAGTAAAAAGAATACATATGTCGAATGTTTCAATTCCTGTGTAAAGTATTGTTGTTAATATAATGAATAAAAAGCATGTGAAACAAACCATTTTAAAGTCAAATTTTTAATTTTTAAATGTGGTAAGCATTTTTTTATCCTTATGTTCTTGTAAAATGTTTTGTAACTTTTGTCGATTTTATAGCTCCCTAACCTAATGACATACATAGGTGTTATATATATAGGCGGGTGCTTGCAAACTGATTCTTGTTATGAATCAGTTCTTTTCTTGGTTATCCATAACATTAAAGAATCATATTTTCCTAATGCAACAATGGAAGCATCAAGTGTATAGCACAAAGGAAGGTCACAGAGTACAAGTATGCCAATATTAATCAAGTTCCTTTCTTTGTATATTGGATTATGGGTCAATCGGACTAGAAACTGGAAAAAAGGAATATTCACAATGTATATTTTTGCGTGTTATTTGGATTTTGAGCTTGTAGATATCTAATTTGCTGGGTGGCCTCTCCTTTTCAAAGTTGTTATTGACCATAAAATCGCCTCAGTGTACACGTACAGGAGCTTCCTATATTATATTGTTATACACTGAAAGTATTTAGAAGCCTACTTTTTAGAACGCAAAATGGCACGCTACTCCAGATCAAATGCATGATTTACAGTACCGCATCATGTGAACTGAATTTGAGCTAATCTGACTTGGAGCAACGATATTGCGTGGTAAACACTAGTGTTTTGCTTTTTGAACACAGTAATATTTTGATGTAGTACTTCATCCAAAACATTCTGTGGAGCTAATTTTCCTTCCCATTGAGACCAATCATTTTTGTATGAAGAAATTCAGAAATCTGCTTTCGGGCATGTGTAATTTATTCAATTGTTATTTGCGGCACGATATTATTATTATCATTATATAATCTTGTAATGAACAAGTTTTATAGCTGGATTGGTAACTCGAAATTTCTTTCTTAGCAAAGGCTGTTTTTGAATCTACACCGAGACTGGGTAGAATTTGTTGCTGAAATCATACTGACACAATCAGACAACAATACTTTTCTTGAAAGCAAATTTCAAGGCCATAAGAATAGAATGAATAGAAAGATCTCCACACGAGGCAAACTCAGAGAAGAATGAATGTAATCGGTGTTTATGCCATGATGAGAGCAACATCATATTATGCACTATTACATCGTATAAAATAGACGCTACGCTTCAGCAATAAAGGCTTACATGAAACGGGTTGATCATTGTTGGTGCGCCAAATGAGCAATGTATATGTATTTGGTTCGTTCTGTCAGTTTTATCGTAGCCTTTTGAGTTACGAATGTGAATTAAACCGATGCGTCATGCGTCTCCTTTTTTCTTCTACCTGCAATCTTTTGAAAATCCTACCGTCACATAACAGTCCAGTACAATTGCCTTTACCCTATTACATGATATAATTAATAATATTACGATGGCGAATGAAGGTGGTGGTGGCTATTCCGTATCACGCAGAGGGTTTTTCAGTTCTATTTTATGATGCGTTTGTCAAAGTCAAATAAAATGAGTGAGCAGACATAACATGGCATTCGTTTGTACCCGTTTCATGGTAATATGTTCTTACAAATAAGATACCTAAATACTTGCTCAATAAACAGAACAGGCTGTGCCCACAACCATAAACGAGTGGGCAAAGAAGATGATGACGATACGTCTTTACTAGATTCGATTCTTTCGTACAAAACATGCTTGAAGGTTCAGGTTCCATGAATCTCTATCTACCTGTGGGAAAAAACCAGGTGACTATCGTAATCATCGCTGGTTCATAATAACAGTGCAAGCCACTTTCTTGCGCTAGCTTGTTTGGAATTTTCTGACGATAATAATATGAGCAAGCAAGGCTTATGTCTTTTTAAAACAGCCAGGTTGAATCTGCAGCGTCATGCATGTCATGTCTTCTCAGTGAATCCAACGTTCAACCCCTTTTCGTACTAATACGTGTAGTGAAAAGAAAAAGGTTGAAGAGCCAGTAATGATAATAATGGCAAGGAGTGTGATGATGGCGATATACATTATTTTGCTGGTTTGGTACCAACCACTTAGGTTGCACTACCTACACAAACAAAACCACACCATTGCTTTATTATATTTTATTATCACTGCTGCATAAAACTCATCGATGTCTTAACACATTACATTCCCCTGCCAGCTCCTAAGTTTTGCTCTTATTATTATTTTAAAGTTTATAACAATGATGGGATGAAAAAATAAAACCTCATGAGCAAAGTTATTTCTGCAGTCATTATTAGACCAGCAACCGCAGAGTTCATCTATCAACAATTTCTCTCGCTGCATACTTCCTGTGCATATTGTTTTCGTGAAATACCCCTCATTACATAGTTCCTTAAGTGTAAAGCACATTTTCACATACATTTTTAGTCGTTTTGAGTGCGTAAATTTTTTTTTATTGTAAAATGGCTAATTCAAATGGTATGAATGGACATGCCAACGGTGTTGACGAAACTGCATGGCCCCCAAATCTACGAAACCTGGAGGAAATTGAAGAAGCCGCAGGAGCAATTTCAGGTGAGCAAGAGTGTTTATTTTATCTCTAAAATCAAAAGCCCAGTTTGCATATACGGTTACATAGTTCACATTAAAAACGGACTCGTGACATTGTCGTTTTTAGGAAAAATTCCTCCATGGGTTAAGGGCTCAATTCTAGCATGTGGAGCTGGTATGTTTCATTTCAAGGATGGTTCAGTGAAGCATTTATTGGATGGAATGGCAATGCTCAGCAAAATTAATATTGATGGAGAAACATCAAGTGTTAGCCTAAAACAGAAATTTCTCAAGTCTAGTGCTTACGAGCGTTCCATTGAAGCTGGAAAACCATGTACAGTATTAATGGGAACGCCGTTCATAGTACAACCGCTAAGACCATTTGTAAGTTATTCAAATATACCATTTTTGCTGCATACATGGCGCGAAAATAACTGCATTTTATATGCAATGTAATGAGTGCAAAAGAAACACTTCAGAGCTATTCATTGCGTGCTTACAGGGGCCTTACGAGTTCACAGATAACTGTTTGGGTCCCATGCATCAAGAAAATCCGGGTGAAATTTTTCTTCAGTCTGATGGCTCTACTTACTTTTTTACCATCGACCCCGACACACTTGAGGTGAAAGAGAAAAATCATTATCTAAAAATGTTCAATCTGTATTCGATGAGACCACTGCCTTTGGAGGATGAAAATGGGGACTTGTACAATTTGGGAGGGACTATCACTGGCAGTTTACAGTGTCAAGTGTTACGCATGCGTAAAGAGGATCGAAGCAAGCCATTGAAAGAACGTTGGGAGATTATTAGCCAAATTCCATCGAGAATGAAAACAAGTGGATCCATACTCCGCTGCTTTGGAATGACAAAAAACCACGTCATTTACGTGGAGCAGCCGGCAGTTGTGAATGCCATGAAGATGACTGCCACTTATATTAAGCAATACTCAATGATGGACTGGTAAGTACATAATGGGATTTAATGTTTTCTTTTCATCGTAAAACCACAAAACTGGTTTCTTTTCGCTTTCAATATAGAATACTTATTGGTTTACCCCATTATGCTTATTGGTATCTGCCTTTAATACGAAGAATTGGCATGACGCATTTATTAGCATGTATCAATGCATACGTATACATTAATATGCATTTACTGTAATTCCCCAAAGGTTGGAATGGCATCCAGACTTTTGCAACCGGTTTCATATAATTCGTAAGGACACTGGAGAAGTTATCAAAACGGAATTTTTGTCGTTTGCTGCTTTCTACGGTGTGGCCATTCTGAATGCTTACGAGGATGACAATAATAATGTAATTGTGACTTGATTGAAATGACTTAAAAATATGTACTTAATTTTCAATTTGATCAAAGTGCTTTACTTGACAATTGGGATCTACAGGTCGTCATCGATTGCATTGCCTTGCCAAACACTGATATAATGAAGGCTCTTCTTTTGGAAAATCTTATTTCTCCGGATGAAAGCATGGCAAACATTTATTCTGGCTCAATTGTCCGGTATGTAGTTCCTCTCATCGAAGAATTGGGTGACACAGAAGATAATGACAATTACATTGAAGACTATTATGACGAGGCACAAGCCATTCGGAAAGGAGATAAGGTTGTACTGATTCCTGAAGTCATAACTGTTGGCGTGGATTTTGCTGTTGTCAATCATAAATCCATAGGAAAGCCATACAAATATGCGTATGCCATTAACACTTACGCAAGAAAAGGAGCAGAGACGGGTAACTGTGTTTCCAAAATAAATTTGGAGACACAGGAAACACTAACATGGAATGGGAAAGAGGGCCAAGTTCCATCCTATCCCATATTTGTTCCAAACCCAAATTCAGAGTCGGAAGATGACGGAGTTTTGGTCTTTGGGGTAACTGAAGCCGCGATCTCGGAAAATGATGCGTCATCCAATGCGATTGTGTTTCTGGATGCTAAATCGTTTACTGAAATTGGCCGAGCAAGTTTTAAGGAGAAATTTGCTGCTGCATGGATTCATGGAATGTTTTTACGCTCATCCTAATGTACAGATCTGGTTTGGTTGAGAGAGAAACTTTGTTAGATTACATGTAAAGAAAATTATAATTATTATTGCTCGCATTATGAGACGAAACGCATACAACTTTTGTAGAAACTTTCGTGAATGTTCCAAATATTATTCTGGTAAGTGAACGCTAACACTATGCACAACCTAATATTGGAGTTTCTTTGAATCTACATAATATTTAGTCATAGGAAAATTTAGAGATGCGGGTTTGTGCTTCAAGTAGTGCGTATATTTACCTCGTCTATGTTTTTACTTTCAGTACTTACTATTATCTTTCAATCTTATGTCATCAACAAAGTCGTCTTCAAGAATCATGACAATCATTTAGTGTCTGTTAAAAGCGTTCAGTGAAATGCAATCAGGATAGGTGACTTTGTGATTTGTAAAATGTAAAGATCTGCTATTATACTTTGGTTTGATGTGAGATGTTAAAAGTTAGACAAGTAGTCAAAACTCGATTACCCTTAAAATAAAACTCAACCGAACATTCTTTTTGTAATTAAATATTATGCTGTTTAATAAAAAAAAAGTGTATTAAAAACTTTAGTTGGCAAGCAGGAAGCATTAAAACCTAATGCTAAGTGGCTCTTTCATTATATGTTGTATAATATAAATCATGCATTGAGCGATGTACACATTCTGTGAGAAGCAAAATTTTATCAAATGTACCTGAAATCATAAAACCTTTTGCAAGCCTGCACATATTAAGCTAGCGATTAATTCAAAAAATGTAAAGTTTGAATTTTGTATTGAAGCATGCGGAGCCCAGCCGACTGCACTGCAGCCGATGAACTTTTCCACGTGTTAAAAGACAGCACATTATAATATGCATATTATGCAAGCTCAAGATTGTGCTGCAGTCTGTAGCTCAATCAGTCAGGCAGGAGTCTTTATATCCATGCTTTACTTTCCCACGATGATTTTAACGGAAATGAGTGTCCTGTAAAAATGTTAAAAACAAGGTAGTTTCACTTTCTGCCATTCCCATGAGTGACAACAACATTCCGACTAATTTACGTGTTGATGAAAGCCCTGTCTGCCATTATGAAGATACATTTGTACTCTTTGACACTTGTACATACTCTAAAGGAATGACCAAATTGTTTATTTTCTTCGATTTTTCTGATGCTTAATGCAATTATGGTATTAATTGTAATATTGTGTATTAGGCACATTCCCTTACCTTTAGGCATATTCTTTGTAAACCAAGTTGGGTCTAAAACATTTCACTTGCTTGTGGATAAATTAATGTAACGTGAATATGTAATGGAACCAGGTACTACATACTCATTTTGATGTTTGACATACGATATTAAGACAACCAGACAACGGTTTTGTATCTTTCACGCAAGCCCTAGTTTTCCCTTGTATGGATTCCCTTTTCATGATCTGCACCCAATTGTATCTTCGATAGGTAATATATTATGCTCTAAACTGATATGGACTATTTTACATTCTGAGTCAATACTAATACTACACATACATGATATGTATTATGTATTTCAAGATGATATTACTACTTTCCCATTATAAGAAGTTATTCTCCAGTTGCATTTTTATAACATGTCTGAATTACGGTATTGAACTTGCAAAACAATAGATTTGTGATGCTTGCACTTTGTACTTGGCATTGGCACGTTGACAATCACGTTGTTCGCTCAGGAAGTTCAGACTCAGTCTTCGATTAGTTTGGTCCATCCAAAAACAACTCTGACAGTAGGACAGCTGCTTATGATAAAAGATAACTCATGGTGGTAATAATATCTCTCATGCATGTTCCTCATGTTTGGTTTGATATCTTTATCTCGTTCCAGTTCAGCGAGACCAGCGAAAGTAAAGATGCATAGAGGCATAAAGAGACTTGAATACTTTTATTTTTACATACAATATTTTTAATGCGGTGTGTAATAAGGAGCTTTTGCAAAGTTACAAATTTTCATAATAACATAATGAATACACCGTAGACACTCTACTTTGATAAAGTATACAGTCAGTAAATTGTCCAAAATATTTAGAAGCAAATAACCTTACAAATACATACATGCAACACACGTAAAATGGAAAATCGAATAGACGTGGCAAGGCTTTTCGCGTCGGCCGATGAAACAAAAGAAACAGAGGAAGTACAAACAAACGGTGAAGCCCAATTTCATATTCACAATATTTGGTTTTGAATTTTCATCCCCTAATTCTATCCCCATTACACTTGCATTTTTCCTTTTGTCGGACAGGGGAGCTTCCAAAATGGTTGAGGGGTACATTTTACCAAACAGGTAGACAATTTAAAGATACAACTTTCAAAAGTGGGTTTTTTCTACATTGCTCTTTAATAATAATGTTCCACAGGTCCGGGTCTATTAGACCTTCCAAACTTCACAATGAACAATTACTTGGACGGATTTGCAATCCTGAGTAAGTTTGAAATAGATGGATCAAGTGTCAGGCTGAGCAAGAGATATCCGCAAACAGAATCCTACACAAAGGCACTTGAGTATGGAAAGCCATACTTCATGGAGTATGGCACTACTGCTAAGCGAGAAGGAAGCAAATCTGGATTTCTTTCAAAAATTGTTACCACATTTGTAAGATGTCACTTTAAGGTCTCATTACCTTAACTGAGAATTCCTATTATTTCGTCTGTCACAATACTAATTTCTATATATATGCAGTCCAGAGACGACATGAGTGACAACTGTTCCGCATCTATCTACCAATGTGGAAGTCATCTCATAGCTGCATCGGCAACTAGTTTCTTTTCCAAAATAAATCCTGACACTTTAGCCGTAGAGCAAAGGTATGACTCCAAAAAGCAGCTAGGGCAAAATGGATACGGTGTGCATCCTTTGATTGACGAGGACGGTACCATGTGGAACATGGGATTCAGTGTTCCTATTGCTAAGTACAACGTTGTAAAGATTCCTAATGCAGGCAAACAAAGCGTTGAGGAGATGGACACCATACTTTCTAAGGGTACAACTGTCGCCAGCATTTCACCTCGATGGAATGGTGCATTGTCATTGAATCACAGGTTTGGCTAAACAAATTTAATTACATAATAACAAAGTAGACTACATGGCCATGTTGAACTGTGTAAAACTAACTGGTATTTTCAGTTTTGGTATGACAAAAAAATACATAATTTTCATCGAGCAACCATACGTAGTTAAAATCAGTCGAGTATTAGCTGCTACCATAAAAGACTACGCTGTTAAGGTACAGTAGAAAGGTTCATAACGTATAATACATTTCATAAAAACCTCTACATCATGGCATGTTTGTTACTTTGAAGTTTTACTCATAAAGTCGTTTTATGATGATAAAGGAATGGCTGGAGTGGAGAGGTTCCGACAAGAACAAATTTTACATAATCGAGAAAGCCACTGGGAAAGTTCATTCAACAGAGTACCTCTCAACCGAGTCATTTTTCTTTCTCCATGTCATCAACTGCTACGAAGACGGAAATGCGGTAAGTAGCTAATAATTAAAGACAAGCTTAGACTTGAATTATACTTTTTTCTGTAGCTTAATTGGTACATTGAAGCTATAAAAAACCCCTGCCATCATAAATCATTATTTTTCTTTGCACTTGCTAAACCTAAAGAACTAGTGTATCAAAATTTTAATTCAAAATTTCCGTAGATCGTTGTGGATATTGCTAGATTTGACACTCCCAGCTCCACTGAAGCAACGCCCTTGTCTAAACTTCGTGAGGGGATCATTGACGAGGTAGATCCATGCACCATTGATCGCTTCATCATTCCTCTGATCGAAACAGTTAAATCAGTTCCTGAAAACAGCAATCTGTTGCAAACGGTGGTACCTGTCCAAAACACGAAGGCTCAAGCGATAAGGAAAGGGAACTCAATTATTCTCACACCAGATCGGATATTTAGCCGTGGTGCAGATCGTTCTATAACCGGTGGAAATCCTGGAAAAAAACATTCTTTTATTTATGCAAGTGGCAGTTTCTTATCTTTGGCGGATACCAAAAACGCCGTCATGGCTCATTCCATTGTAAAAGTCGATACTGAGACTAAAGAAACGAAAATGTGGTCTGTATCTGAAGAAGAATTTCCAGGAGAGCCTATGTTCATTCCCAGAACTTCTACAGGAGAAGAGGATGATGGAGTATTACTCGCTGCAGTGACTTCCTCCACGCCAAGTAAGAAAGACAGTCTGGCAGTACTTGATGGAAAAAGCTTTAAAGAAATTGGCCGATTTAGCTTTGATAATCAGATTCCAATGCCCATGCATGTCTGTTTTGTCCCCAAATGACGAACATTTTGTTTTCAAGTATTTACATGTGTGCCATCCATGAAAAAAATGCAATGCAACATTACACTGAACGAAACAATAATATATATAAGGAAATAAACGCAGTATGGTTCAAAATTATTCGCATTGTATCAATAGATAATTTATTTCTTTTATTTTTTGTGACTTGGCATTTAGCTATAATATTCAACAAGAATACCTGACTCATACTTTTCATTCGATGAAGTTCGCTCACGCAAGTGACGATTTCAATTGTCTTTCATTTTATTTCATGACGAACCACAATAGACAACACTACATACAAAGGAGACCGTACCTACATTTTATTGTTGTAGTTTCCGGCTGCAAATCATTATGTGTTAAATAAAGACATGCTTTCCGAAAATTGTGGGACGAGAGAGCAGAGTTAAAACTTATTTTATTTAAAAGGTAACGTAAAACATGGGTGTAATAGCTTTTTACTAAAACATGAAACGGTCAAACGTGAACAAGTACTACTGCACTGGAACCGAAACAAGCTTTAATTTGGTGTACTAAGAATTCGAGTCAAATCTAATAACTATTTATATTGGTAAAAAGTTAAACTTAAAAACATAAAGGTGTGGTTTGTTACTGGATGTATACATTAAACTTTTCATCTTCCTACTGTGACAAATAAATTAGAGGATTTGCGACAAATCTAAATTAAACTTTACGTAATATACATTCGGGTAAACTTATCACTAATTAAAAACCTTGGAAGGGTAAGTAATTCTTAGCTATATAATGACTGTACCGTGTAACCTATTATTGATATAAGCATCATACATTTACCCACATTAACATGTAAGAATAACGGGGAACTAATTAAAATGGAAAGACTTAAGACTTTATACGTGTATTACAAACTTTTTTAAACATAATTGCACCATAAATAAATGACTATGTGAAAATATTTTAAGTCGAAAGTATAAAATGAGCAAAATTATAAATGAAACAACAACAATAATAATTTAGCAACAAGCAGGAATGGGTTCAATATTTCTGTGAACTTGTTTCATGGAAAGACAAATAAATAGTCCAGGTACTCAGGTATTTAAAATCGATGGGAGAAAAATTGTTAAGGAGGACAAACTTGTAAACTCAATTTTCTTTCTAATGAATTAGTCTGGTTTCTTTTCTTCAATTTTTGAATAGCGTAAAGGTGGATACAAGTAACTGCTTCTGTTCTAAACAAAATGAATTGTTGATCTTACAATGCCTTACACGCTCCAATCGCTGGCATTCTAATGTAACCGTTTTTTTATCACAACGCTACAACTACAAGTCATCACACCATTCGCAATCAGTAATTACCGAAAAATAAGGTAGCGAATGTTATTGTATGTGCATTCAAAGTGCGCACGCAAAAACATGTCTTAACAACTCTGAAAGCATTTCGAATCATAAACCGGGGAGTTAAAATGACCGTATTTAGCTCAACCTTGAGTGTGTAATTGAGCGGATTACGCTCCTTCTTCTTCGCCACCACCAACGAATTAGCTTGATCAAAAATTGAACAACAAAAGGCCACATTACGATGAAAGCAATCGATTGTATTGACAAGTCACCAAAAATTCTTCGTCTCCTTTGTCGAATTTGGTTTGCGGGAGCTCTGATGGCTCCTTCTGCGTTTGCGGCGTAGGCTGCCTCCAGAATTCTCAATCTGGCCAAGATGTGATCAACATCTCTATTGAGTCTCTCGACAGTTTGCTGCGTAAGAATGTCAGGGCTTGATGTGGGAGAAATTGCTGAACTATTTTTCGGACTGACTCGATCCTTTGATAATTTTTTCAGTGGACTACTACTGATTGGCTTCTTTGGTACTGAACTACTCCCATTTAACGTAACAGAATGCGTTTGAGTCCCAGTTATATTTTGTGACGTTCCAGCGGATGTGCTCTGATAACTTCCGTTATTAACAAATGTCGCCAATGACGAAGCAAACTTTTCATCAAACTCTGGTTCACTGTCTCCACTGTAATATTTTTCCGATTCTGTGCCAGAGGTAGCATTACTGGCTACTGTTTCAATTGAGGATGTTATTCGGACTTTGCGGTGACCAGAGTTTGAAATTTCGTCGTGTTCCAGGTCTTCTTTGCATGGCGTAGACACGTATGGTGTGGACACAGTCAATACCTCATCATCGTCATTCTCATTTGGCAGGGCATGTTTGACAATTCCATTTTGGTTAGAGTAAGAATGCACTGGGGCAGGAGGAGGAACTGCAGGTTCGTCGTTTTCATTCCGAATGTGAAAAGCATTTCCGTTCTGTTGGCTGAAGCTTTTTGAATTCTTTGAGCCCTTTGTTTCGTAAGTGGCAGTGGATGTCTCAACGCTTATTTCCGCTTTTTCTGACGTTGATACTTCCTCCTCTTCCTCGTCTTCTTGTTTTCCGTTAAGAATTTTCAGAGGGCTGCCCTCTTTCGAGTTTTCTCCTGACGGGACCACAGAATTGGTGAGGGAGCTACCACTACTACTTGTTACTTCTTCAATCTTTTCTTTTATGTGATTCATTTCACTTCCTTGAAGGGTGACAAATTCATAAAATGGACCAATGGAATCCAGAAAATCCTCAACATCACCATTGAACGACATTGTCTCCACAATCTAAAACAACAGTTTTTAATAAGTTAACTAGAAAAATTGCGACAACTTTTACAGTGAACTATGAATGTATTTAATAACCTCTTTGAGACAATCCACATATTGATTCATGGCCGCGTCTTTGGTCATGTCACCGAGTTTGTTCCATGCCTCCCATTTTGCCCTTCCAATGACATCCCAAAACCCTGGTTTTGCGGTTTTATTTTGACCCTCTGTAGCTTGCTTGTATAGGCCATAAAACTTCAACTTGGTCGAGTTGGATGGTTGGTAGGGACCTAAAAGAAAAAATGTAGATTGTTTAGTGGTGCAAATTTCATTACAATTATATTATTATAGGATTTGTTGGCAAACCATCTTTAGGTAGACTATGAATCACTCTGACTGCCGCACGAAATTTGTCTTCCATCGACATTTTTGGATAAAGAATATTGAGCTCCTTCCCCGGTACTTCAACCGCAGATGTTGAAATTCTACAGACAGCTACCAAAGCTACTTCCGTGTAGAAATGGGACTTGCAACTGCTTTCCTTGAGAATTCTAAAGGATTCCTTCCCTTTGTGTGAATTTTGTTCAACGTGACTTTCGTTAACTGGCTTGTTGATGTCCCTGCTACTGATGGACGAAGAACGAGATTTTGGGGTAGAGTAAAACCATTGGTGAATCAGGAACAGTATGGTCAGCATCAGATCAAGACACAAGAGGGATAACCAGTTAAAAGTTCAGCACATGCAGTACGGATCATTCACTTTTGATGTGAATGCTGAATGATGAAAGTACATCCTAAACTTTAATTGTTTCGTCATTGATTACAATTTCATTCCAATTCCAATCCTAAAATCAAAAATCAAAATACAATCAATTAACATGCTGCATTATTTTAAAACCACGCCTCCTATCGGTTGTATACTACCTCTTCACAATTGAAATGTAACTGATGAATTTTGATACTTTTGTCGTACATTTACTCTTTCTTGCGTAAACAAATATTGGTATTATTAGTAGTACAGTAGAGTTGTATATATCATGTTATAATTCTTGTTCATAAATTCTCAAAGAAAACGAAAGGACAGAGGTCAATTTTATCAGGCCACCACACGTAAACAAAATCGATGATAAATAAGATATAGAGTAAAGAGTATCATCCAGAAGAAAAATTATTACGTTAATGTACTGAGTAATAAATTTATACACAACATAGCATTCATATCAAGCACAAGACTGATTTCGCCATTAACTTCACCCACACAAACACATTCATTAAAGCTGCGTACTTATCAAATGTCACCTCTGTCCATAGTTTAGTTGTGGCTACTGATAATTTTAATTACACAACAACAAATCCATCAAAGTTTTGGATTCTCTCTGATAAGCCTGGGATGGGAGCTCTCTGTTTTCATCCAATTCCTGCATTACAGACTGACTATTTACTAAATTATTATTTAATTTTTAACTTTGATGATTAAATACAGCAACCAATATCAGGAATCACTCGTAGCTTAAAAATCGATTCCGAATAGGCATCAAGAGAGATTTTAGGTTTTTGATTTTATCACCGTATGCCGTATCGTCACACAACAGCCAAAACTGTACTCCAACAATCTAGTTGATTGATTAAAAAATGAGTAGCTTATCCCCTTATACCATACCAAAACTCATACGATAGATAACATTGTAAAAGGCAAATTGCAACTGCAAATAAGATTTTTAAACACAAACACCGTTTCTGTTTATATTATATTCAATCAACTGGACCAACTAGAAGCCTATATCTGCAGATTAAATGGCATAAATATAAACGGCAAAAGGTATTCATCGCAAGGAATTCGGATTATGTTCAGCATTTATTTAAATTTATTTGTACATTTCACTTACATAATTTTTTAGCACACCCAATGCTAACTGCTGTGCCGGCTTTCCCAATAATGTGGCAAAAATAGTTTGCACACAAGTAGTTGAACACTGTTTCAGTTCACTGTACTTTATAATTACAATGAATTCCTAAATTCACTCTCGTGGTTCTCCTCGATAACGGGAAAATTTGTAACATTTTTGATGCAGCCTTTACAAATGCTTTCTCCGGATCCAAATGCACGTGAAAGTTGTCTACAGGCAGATTTTGGTCTGTCTACTACTATAGATTTATGTATCTATGTGCAAAATTAATATTCCTTCCTATAAACTCTTGTCCTTCAGAGCTCACTATTACTCAATACTACCCGCTAAGGCGCCGAATCTGCTGGAAAGGTTTTGATCTAATTGCAGAAGTTATTAACTTCCATCAATCTTCACTCATTAAATTAATGAGCTGTATTCTTTCATTTTTATCCTTGGGAAAAGGGAGAGCAATTTCGTAGCTTATAAAAATGCAATGTCTTAATCTTAAACCCTTTCTTCTGTGTGTATAAACATCTGTCGGATCAGCAATCAGAGATTCTATAAAACCATTCTATGATATAGACAGACAGCATGCAATACTTCATGTTTTCTTTTACTTGTTTTTCCTCAATGACAGACTCATTATTAGCAGCAGAGACCGAGACAGGTGTGTATGTATCCAACATTGTAGTTTTGCTATCCTTTCCTCTGTTCCCTCTCGGTATGTAAAAAACCAAATGCACTCAATAAAAATTGAAACATCGAAATATCCTGCATAGCGAGTACATCCTCATCTGATGAACGGTCATGGCATCATTGCACGCGAGAAGTAATTCATCACATTTGCATTGAGAGATTTTTTTTAAACTTTTCTTCGTATTTAAGTGCATAATTGGCATAATACCTTTTAATGACAAAAGAACTACAATTGAAAGCTTGCAAAATTAATGCTTGAAGAATGTTTAGTTTGCTTCTGAAATCTGAATCACTGGGCAAATGAGTTAGATCAAATCAATCATGAATAGGATGGCATGATAATATTAGTTGGTAGTAGGTGAGGTTTAGTTGAGGGAGGTCGATAATGAGTTGGTTGCATGCATTTGATGGTTGAGGTTGTAATTCTAAAATGCATAAAATGTCACTCTACGATAAATGCTAAACCCAAGAAAGTATTCTTTTAGAATTAGAAAGCTTGTTTTCATATACCTACATACAAACAAAGGTTACATTAGATTGAATTGATTTACCGTTTCTGGGCATAGCGCTCAAAGTGACACCTACTACAAAATATGCCTAAAGACTGTTTTGAAAGGTGAACCTGATTTTCAGGATTTCGTCTACTCTTTAATTCTAGAAAAACATTGACTTCTACACGGTGAAACAATGACTGATAAATGAACATCCTTTCATGACTATAAACTTATGATTTTATGCGTGCCAACATTTATATGTGTAGAAGTACTTTTTTAAAGCTTATTTCTGGTCTGATATCATATTGTCTTGCATGCATAAAATTTGAAATTGTCGGTAACTTTCAAATATATAATGATTCTAATCCCTAATTGATAATTAAAGTTATTACAACCAAACATTATAGCTATTTACCGGAAATAGTTTTATATAATTATTACGTGCATTTACTTATTATGATTATAAAATTATAAATGATTGACAATCTTGATAATTCATGTTGGAAAAACATCGTTTGTTTTATATCGGTGCTTACTAGTGAAATTCATTCAGTATAAAATAAATAAATAAAATATTGTTCGCAGTAGCTCAGACATGCACTACTAAATTTCTGCCAGTTAAGTTTGTTGACCACAAAGACAAGTTTACCAAAGCAAATTCGAAAACTTTGCGTCAGTTTTTTCAAAAAACAGTATGCAAAACATGTTACAATCGATACTTCCCGTCCTTATTTTTGCTTGGGAATGTGGAGGATACACAAATTGTGAGTATTATTTGGGACAAAGTTTTATAAAACAGTGAAAATCTTTCCAACTCTTAATGCTTCGTGAAGATTCAAGCGCTTATAGTTTTTAGTTGCAGGAATACCATGTGGAAAGCAGTTCGATAGAGTTCCAAAAATAGTTGGAGGTACTCCCACTTTTCAGAGTGAGTACCCCTGGGTGGTGAGCCTCAAACGAAATGGGAAACATTTTTGCAGTGGAGCGCTTATTCATTCGCGATTCGTACTGACGGCTGCTCAATGTCTCACTTTTAAAAAGTATGTATTACTTCATTAATTAAACTGTATAAACCAATATTGCATAGTGTGAAGTGTGAAGTTTTAGTGCTTAATTGTTTAGGTTTTTTTCACTTATCGGTCAGGACAATCAAACTAAGTTCCTTAAATGTCACAACTGGGGAGTACTTTCTACATTTACCGGAGGAGCCTGATGACGCAACCAACTATGGGGTAGAAAGTATCTTGATACATCCAAATTATGACAAGTCTACGCATGAGAATGATATTGCAATGATCCGTTTGAAAAGAAATGCGTTCATAAGTCCATCTACATGGCCTGGTTGCCTGAGCAGTTTGAGGAGTAGATATGAAGGGAAGACGGGTGTGGTGGCTGGATGGGGTGTCATTGATGTGAAAAATAGTTCAAGCAAGTATTTGACCTTGTAGAAAATGTTGGCACTTTAAAATTTTTGTCATCATTGTTGATGAATGGAGTATTTTCAATATGTTTTATATAGAACCGTCTGCTCCCAAACTATCTGAAGTCCTACGGAAGGTATCACTTCCCATTTGGAGAAATAAAGAGTGCCAGGAGGTATTTACAAAAGCTAAATTCAACTTTACTGTTCGAGAAAGCCAAATGTGTGCGGGGTCGTATGGGAAAGGTAAAAAGACTTGTCATCTCTGAGAGTTACCTCAATATCGTATGCACATTTATCAAACTGTGAACAATGAAATGTGATTTTTCAGATGAAAGATGATTTTTTTTCCAGACTCGTGTGACGGTGATAGTGGTAGTCCTTTAATATCAAAACGGTCGTATGACAAACCTGCAGAGATTGTGGGGGTTACAATAGGTAAAAGTTCGAACCAGAAAATTATATTTTTTAACTCATGTACATCTTTAATTTTATCCAGCAAAATTTCAGGTGGACGAGGCTGTGGGATTTTGCCAGGTAATGGTTGTACCTATGAGTCTATTGTTTTTAAACGCAGTAAGAGCAGGAAGGATAATTAATAAAAAAATTTCCTTCCTTTCCAGGGGTATACACACGCGTAGCAAACTTTT
>JAQIXX010000474.1:0-58740 GCA_034700605.1 Willowsia nigromaculata | reverse complement strand
ACCATCTGGTTGGCTGGCTCGAAGCAGGCATTGGTGATTTCAGCAACGGAAAGTTGCTCATGGTATGCCTTCTCAGCACTGATGACCTAGACATATTTAAGTGATTATTATTACATCCCTTCTTCAGAATCGACAAACTACAGTGGGCAGGAGCAGACGTTGTTACTTACGGGTGCATATGTAGCCAGTGGGAAATGGATACGGGGGTAGGGCACCAAGTTGGTCTGAAACTCGGTCAAATCCACATTCAAAGCTCCATCAAACCGAAGGGATGCCGTGATGGATGAAACAATACCAATCAATCGATTCAGATTCGTATATGTTGGCCTCTCAATGTCCAGGTTACGTCTGCAGATGTCGTAGATGGCTTCATTGTCAACCATAAAAGCACAATCAGAGTGCTCCAGCGTCGTGTGAGTAGTCAAAATCGAATTATACGGTTCGACTACAGCAGTAGACACCTAAGTCAAAGGAATAAGATAACATACAAAGTTAAAAATTAATACGTAGCGGTCACACTGCAGTACAGAGGCGAGTTCACACTCAAGTAATGCTTACTTGAGGAGCAGGGTATATGGCAAACTCGAGCTTGGATTTCTTGCCATAATCGACTGACAACCGTTCCATGAGAAGCGATGTAAATCCGGAACCAGTTCCACCTCCGAAAGAGTGAAAAATCAGGAATCCCTGAAGTCCTGTGCACTGATCAGCCAATTTTCTTATTCTGTCCAGAACCAGATCAACAATTTCTTTGCCGATTGTGTAATGTCCGCGAGCATAGTTGTTAGCGGCATCCTCCTTTCCAGTGATCAATTGTTCAGGGTGGAACAGTTGCCTGTACGTTCCAGTCCTGACCTCGTCTACGCGATAACATCAATCACAATTATTGATTGTTTACCTTTGACTTTTATTAAAGACTTAAAAAGACACTACCAAAAAACCCCAAACGCTGTTTAATTCTAGCTCCTAATTGACTAAACTTACCAATAACAGTAGGCTCCAAGTCCACCATTACAGCACGTGGAACATGCTTTCCAGCGCCAGTCTCACTGAAAAACGTGTTGAAGGAATCATCTCCTCCTCCAACCGTTTTATCAGATGGCATCTGACCATCAGGCTGAATGCCATGCTCCAAACAATACAACTCCCAACAAGCGTTGCCGATCTGGGTACCGGCTTGCCCAACATGGATGGAAATACACTCACGCTACGGCAGAAATTAACAGATGTTTCATTTTCAAATTCACCTAAACACAATCATGAATTTTCAAAACTATCACAATTAATTACACATTAAACTTACCATTTTTCTTGATTTCTGAAACTCGTAAACTCAAAACAATGAAGACTTTAGCCTGCCTCAACTCTTTCTAAATCCTACCTCAAAAAATACTCAGAATTTGATTCACAGAAACCGACCGAAGTTCTGGAAGATTGGAGTGAAAATGATCAATTAAAATTGGTTAAAACACAACTCCAACACTACTCTTTATCCCGAAGTAACGATCGAGATGAAGGGTAGAACTGACCTGGAGAAAAGTGATTAAAAGTCGAAATTTAAGCTTTAAGTTACGTCTTGAGTGGAGAGAGAATGCGATGCGATGCTATCAATTTGCAAGAAAACGAGAAAACAACCGAACAAGACGAGTCCACGGCGAAAAGTTGGCGAGCAATGAATCGGTTTTGCAGCTTTTCGCTTTTGAGTGCACTTTCTCAACCAAGACGAGAAACGGTCAAAAATGCGCTCGATTCTACACTCGAGTATACTCAGAATATTACAGCTTGCTTTTGAGAGGAGGGGCTACTGTCTGTATGTGTACACGTTTGAATGCATTATGTAGCTCCGCCTTCAGAGCGGTATTGTTTACTGCAACATTAATAGGGACTCTGTCAGGAACGTTTTTTTTCATTTTACGAGGCAGAGCCGGTTACCACGGTGGCTTGAACATTTGCCGCGTATCAAATCAACCCATGCATATTCAATTGAAAGGTTCTCTTTGTTCATTCTCTCGGCTTCAGGATTGGCCTGTGTGTTTGACTAGCAGCTAGCATGTGTGGTTTGATTGAATGAGTGACGCAATTTAGAGTCAATGCGATTTGGCTTGTTGTTGACAATTTTATTGGATTTGTTTGGAATTTTGACTTCATTGAAAATTACGCAGGTGTAATGCAAGACCATATGGGCGCAATGGTATCATGGTATGCCATGCGGCTGAATTAAATTGTGATCATTATTATAATTTTCCAGTCTTCTTGCTATGAAGGTAAATGAGGAATAAAATAGAGCGATTGCATATATTGCAATGCACCTGACCAATAAAACATGGATAGTCCATAATAATCAGAGTTTGTGTGATGATATTGGTTTGACTACCCGTATATGACAAGATGAAAACAAAAATATTGACGCTTGAATGTAATAAGATGTTAATATAATGTCAGATTCAAGTTTAATACTTTTCAGGTGGTTCGGTAGGATCTAAACCAACCTTTTTTTATGAGCTACAAGAATTTACAATTTGAACAATTATAACACTTTTTTTATAGCTATATGCTATATTTTCATATAAAAACAGTTTGCGTTAGAATAAAATACACATTAATATCTATTTATAAATAGTCAACTCGGGTGGCAATAAATTGAGTAAAAACTGTAGCAGTAGCATATGTGGGTACATAAAAAAGTAAGGAATCATGGGTCGGGTCCGAAGTGACTGACAATGTCATGAATCAACTAAAACTGTTTGATTATAAGAATGCACGAGTCCAACAAAATATTAATACTGTTTCTAGTTTGAACAGAACAGATAGTAGTTGCAGTATTATTTTGGTTGTGGCATGGGCATAAAGCCAATAAACTTGTTCCCAGGCTTTGAGTGTGAAGGGGTGGAAGACGCTGAGCTCCTAGAAGAAGCGGCTGACCGTTTTCCGGTGGTTTTCTTAGGCGACTTTTTGCCCTTGGGTTTTGAAGTAATGGATCTACGAACAACAGTTTTCTTTTTTGAACCGAAGGTAAATGCTTTTCGCTTAGCTGCTGTCCCAGTCTTATTCGTTGCTGCTTTTCCAAAGTAAGGAGATTCTTGTGAACCCATGTCAATCCATCCACTACTTGCAGTTGGAGCTTTAGCCTTTCTTACAACTGAGCTTGGACCGGCTTTCTTGGAGGTAGATGCTTTTGCAGAGGAAGGTCCGGGCTGAGATCCAAATTCCTCAATGTTATCTTGGTGTTCAAGGAGCATTGAATACTTTTGAGCCGAATACTTGACGGTGATCTCAAGTAGCTTTGTTCCATACTTATCAAAGTTTGCTTTCGTAACGCCTGGAAGTTGAAGCATTTCATTTGGCGTTTCGGGCATGGCCACACTCATTGCCCTGAGTGCCTAATAAATTTCAAAACATGACAATTATTAAACCTTTCTAACACACATACCTATGTGAATGTTCATGTTCCCGTTAATTTTTCTTTTTAACTCATACCTGTACGCTCATTATAGTAGTCCATTGTGTTACACCCATTCCTGCCGCAATCTCTTTACAAGTTTTGATCAATTCATGGTAACATTGCTTCTGCACGTTGCCTATTTCAAATTCCAAACCGCGATCAAGGCTAGACGCATTGGCTTTGTTATTAGTTGCTGCTGCCTTTGTCTTCGGCTTGGACATGGGGAATTTAACTACTTGAAATCCAGATATAACCTGCTGAGCTTTAGGTCCAAGGCGTATATAAGCGTATGATATCATTTTGTCCCTGGATTCATGAACCTCTTCCTGAAAACAAAAACACATTTGGACTATGTAAAAAGTTTAGTTGCAGTGTTACCCATGATAAAAGTCCAACAGTATTAGTATACTTGAACAGTTCATAAATTATTAGTTTGAAACGCTAATTTTTCCTTACAAAAAGTATCTCCTCTATTACGAGCTTTCGTAGAAGCCGTTCAATATCGTCCCGTGTCCAGTTCTTTAGCATTCCATGGATTTTGGAATTCTGGTGTCCTACACATTCGTAATTTTTAAGGCATAATTTATACGAGCCAATATCAGTACAGATATACATTTATCACTGTAATTACTGGCTCACCATTTTCAGTGATCTTTTTGTGTTCAGCTCCTTTCAAAAGATCTGCAAAGTGACGAAGGGTAAAACTACCTTGGGGTTTTATTCTTCCTCTAGCTGCCCTATTTCCGACAGCATTTACAAGTCGGATTCCGTCTAAAATCTTCTTGCAAAGTTCAGTAACATCCGTTGCCTCAAACGTTTCCTTAAAACCACACATTCGAAAAGAGTTATAATTAATGCATTGATTATTATCTTTCAACGGAATGTGAAATATCGAAATGCAACTTTACCGTTTGGGAACACGTATCACAGACCGTAGCAGGATCACTCCTAGATTACGAAGACATGAAGATATTCAAAGAATTTAGTATTTTTGTGTTGCAAATGACCAAATTAAACAATTTACATGGTATTTATATGAATAAATGATAAATAACCTGCAAAGTGCAATATCAAAGATTTCACCAAAGTAGTGTAACTGTTGAGCTCTTCTGCAATCTGTTTTATTTTCGCAGTACGCTATCATTTGCGACAAATTGTCAAGATGTTTACTTTGAGCCTGGTAGTTGCTTTTTTCGCCTATATTTGTAAAAGAGACACAATTTACATTAGATCTGTCAATTTAGTTTGGATTCAAAGTTATAATTTTCTTAATAACTTGTACGCATACGTTTAAGCATTCCTCGTATCTTGAGAGCGTCTTGGTAAGCGTAAAACAGAACACAGATTGCTACATCTCCGTCACGTCCGGCTCTTCCAGATTCTTGATAATATCCTTCAATGCTTTTTGGCAGCGAGTAATGAATTACAAACCGTACATCTGGCTTATCAATGCCCATACCGAATGCAATGGTGGCGCATATAACCTGTCAAAACATGGATTATTGCTCAGATAATATGATATGTTATTTGTATTTATCACGAATAATGTACACGATTTTGAGTGCTAAAATAACCTTTATGTCATCATTAATCCATGATTTTTGAATTCTTGTCCTTTCAGAATCACTTAAACCGGCATGGTAAGCAACCGCCTGTCGATATGATTTCTCATTAAGGATCCTACAATATTGAATATGGTAACTAATTATGATATTACCACACACTATGTTCTCACCGAAATTCCATTTTGTGAAAGTTCTTCAGCAGTTGATTCGCAATCTCGCCGTGAGAAGCAATAAACGATTCCGGATAAGCCATTTAGATCACTACTTTGTAGCAGCTCCACCATTTCATTGTACGCTCCCATTTTGCCTTTCTTTGGACGAACTTCATACTTGAGATTTGGGCGATTGAACGAACACAAAAACCACTTTGAATTCTGCATTCCTAACTGTTTCAAGATATCAGCACGTACTACAGGAGTCGCAGTTGCTGTTAGCGCCATTATCTTGACTCGAGGGAAGTTTTTGCGAAGAACTCCTAGTTTGGTATAGTCAGGTCTGCACAGCAATTGACAAGGTTATATCAACGTAAGCAATCGTTATTTTACATGTATTACATAACTATTGGACCAACATGTCATTTTATATATTTGTTGCGAAAATAGATAGAAAAGACTACCTGAAATCATGACCCCATTGGCTGACACAATGGGCTTCATCAATTACAAATCGAGCAAGTAGATTCCTTTGATACAAACCTTTAAAAACTTCTTCTAGTCTACCAGAGGCAGCAATTTTCTCAGGGGTCACATACAGGAGTTTCAATTCTAAAACAGTCACAAAAAATTAAACTACAATAATAAATTGATTTACAAAACATGAGCGCGAGCTTTCGTAATCGTAACCTGAAGCTTCAACCTCCATTGGTTCCTTAATTTAAAGGTCTACTTACTCGGACTGGATCCTTCAAGTTGTCTGTATACATTGTACTGCTCTCCCGCTGTTATATCTCCTGAAAGGGCAGCAGCTGGAATCTGTATGGCCAATCATAGTTAATTAGTTACTGTTTTCGTAATCATAAAAACATAATAGGTATCTCCGTTCTCACATGGTTTAGTTAGTACTTACATCAAGTGATAGAAGCTTTTGTACTTGATCTAATATTAAAGACTTCAGTGGGGATACGACAATCGTGACACCAGGAGAAATAAAGGCAGTCAACTGGTAGCACAGTGATTTACCTCCGCCTATGATTTATAAAGATCAAATTCAACTTATTCAAATGCAACACTTTGTTTGGAAATATATACAATTATAATTTTTATTTACAAGCATGCATTATTGTGCAGCATACCAGTTGGCATCATGATGAAGCAGTCATGCCCCAACAACGCTGCATTAATGGCTTGTAACTGTATAGGTCGGAACTTTTTTAACCCAAACTTGCTTTTTAGAGCCTATGAAAAGGAAACAAATGAATTTAGACGGTCATATACCAAAATGTATGGTGACAGATTTTTAAGATACACCATTTTGTGTCGGCTGATATTTAATGACTAGACTAATTAATTACCGTCAACATAATACTTGAGTGAGGGTACTTAAAACCGTCAAATTCTCCCGTGGTCCCGTGATTTACAACGTTCCCAACAAATTTCCCTACTGGAAATGTATTTGGATTAATTTTTCCTCCAGGGGAAGCGCTTCCAAATCTTATAGGCGACTTTTGACTTTTGTTTGTCGTTTTCTTGACTGGTGATGAAAATGAAGTAGATTGGAATTGTATTTCCGAGTTGGAAGTGTCGAAATATTCAGATGAGTCTGTGGGAAAATCCTCCTCCTCCTCTTCATCAAACGCGTCAAATGCTGGGCTACTAGCAGCGCCAAAAAAATCATATTTCTCAATACGAGCAGGTACTGCAGGAGATTGAAACTGCTTTGGAGGTTGACTGTAGTGGCTATAAGTCTTTTTGGGGGACGGACTTGGACTTCCCAGGTCTATTACTTCTTCATCTTCTTCATTTGTGAAATCACTGGCACTAAAACAGGATTGCCTACCCACATGTTCTCGTTCTGTTCTTTGAAAAGTAGAATCATCCGGTTGGAAACAGTTTAATTCACCACTTTTAACAATTGTAGCTTTACTTTCAGCTGAATACCTATCTTCAGATTCTCTTGACGAACTAAGCATGAGCAATAATTGATTTAAGGTTGTAAGTCGATCGGGTGATATTTTGAGAAAATTACATACAACATTTTTTTGACTGCCGTTTTCTAACATTTCAGCCGTTTTAGAAATCAATGTATGCGCTATGGCTTCAATGTTTCCCTGCAAAGACAAAATAGTTTTAAAAAACTAGTTAGCAGAAATAAGAAACCATAAAAAGGGATATATCAGTATCTGGATATTTCATTACATCTCTTTGCAGAGATGACATTGCATCATCCACCCATGAATCGTTATCTCTCGGATTCTCAGTTCCAACTTTCCAAGACATGCCGATCAGATCATCAACGAAATCATCCACTGGATGACTTGGTGGATCCTGAGATTCTGCGTATGTACTACTTGTAGCACCATCACCATCCTCTTGATTTAAATTTTGAGGGCCTGGTTGAAAACCCAATCCTTCCGAGCCTTCATCTTCGGCGTCATCTGCTGTGTCACTGTTATCTGGAATGCGAATTTATAAACATACAATGCTAATATTAGTTTAATTGTTATGCTTAGGAGTTATTATGTCAATGTCTGTACTAACCTTCGCTGCTTTCCTTCTTGTCACTCGAGTTGATTATGTCAGTCTTTTGATCTGTATCTGAATCATCCGAGTCCGAGTAGACGATCGCTTTTCTTGTAATTAGCTTTTTGTTTGGTGGTTTTACATTTTCTTCTTTGTCGTCATCATCCGAACTCTTGCGCTTAGAGGCTCTCGAGGTTTCAAACTCAGACGAAGTACTATCTCCTAGATTAATGGTTGCATTAGTGGAAGCACCAACGTATGAAGTCCTGCTCAGCTGCCCGACTGGTTCATCAAAATTGTATATTCCACAATACTTACTTGTGGAAGCACCATTTACTTTCACCACACCAGTGGTATCTTTATATTCCTCTGAGTCGCTTACGTCAAAAAACGAAGGGGTAGAAGTCCGAGATGTACTTTCTTTCGGCGAAGCAACAGTGGGTGAAGTAATGAAATCGTCGTCATCGTCATCATCATCAAAAGAAAATCCAATGTTAAAATTTGATACTTTCTTCACGGAATTCGGAATAGGTGTCTGATTTTGGTTTCCGGCAATCGATGATACTGGCCCGTTTGAACAACTCGGATTTTTAGGGGTTGAACTTGCAAACGTGAATTTGGAACTACGTGGAGCTCTGAAAGCATCCAAAATATCAAATGAATATTTCCATACAAAATGAGTAAAATTGTCAAGAATTTATTATGGAATGTCAACAAAATAAATAAGGCAATAGCAGACCAAGCAATCCGTTCAAGTATGCCACTTTGCTGTAAATCTCATAAAAGAATAAAGTATCGCAAGACTTACATGGAGATCATAGGCTTCACAATAGCTGCTACTTTAGATTTCGAGCTACCTGAAAAATTAACAGAAACACATGTTATGCATTGGAAACATTCTGGTCTTTTGATAATTATTTATTGAAAGCAGCTGCTGACAAAGAAGATTGTCACTGTAATTGAGGATGATACCTTTTTCATTCTCATCTGCCGTTTTTTTCTTGCGTGACAACATGACTGACTGTATCCTACTTTAAAGGCCGAGTTCATAAAGGCGTCACTGATACGGTCACTGTAAGATGGTGTTCGAGATGGTATGCACACGTACTTTAGTCGGAAGACGACTGATTTATAACTGAGCTAATGACAAATAAATTTACTTTGGTCTAGTGACTACATGGTAAGCAAATAGTGAAAGTTCTTCGGGGTTATATTATGTTTCAATAGTGGGCCAAGAAAGGTCTGTCAAACAAAAGGTATATCATTGAAAAGCCCTTTTCAAGCCCTACAACAAGTCTTGGTTGGTTTAGACCACTTTAGGCAAGATGTGAGTAGTGAATGTTCCAACAAACTACCAGCAAAACGACGCTGCTTTGTCATTGAAATTAAATTCGCTCGTACGAGTAGAATGCTACAAAGCCAAGTAGTAATCCAGAAATTGAGTTTAGTCAGTTATTTTCGCACTAATGAGCTATTGGAATTCCTATGATGACTCTACTTTCTGAACTTCCATTTGTCAAAACGATTCTTCCAAAGCATTTTCCTCCACTGGAAATGCCTCTCACATGAAAACAAAAACATCATCTGCTACTCCTGCCGCGCTTCTTCTTTAGGCTGACAAATTCTCTCCTTCAGCTGGGTATTGTGATCCAAGCTTCATAAAAAGGCTTTGTCTATGTTTGCTTACTTTTCGGTGAGCTTTGTTTACTTTGTGACTAAGTCTTTGTCTACCGTATCGGCTTTGATGCATCAGTTTCCTCGTAAAACCCAAACTCACTAAACTTGGTATTGAGTTGCAAATACGCAAATCGCTAAAAGAACCAATTAACTTCCAAGCTAACGGTGAAGCAAAATAATCGAAATCAGAAATCTCTAACTAGAAACTACTGGCCAGTAAGATGATAAGATGTGCATACAACAATCAGTCAGGGCAAGGGCAGAGAGAGAATATTTTTGCTCTTTTTTACTTCTCCAAATTTCCCGATAAAATTTCTTTCCTTTGTTAGAGAAGAACCTGCAGATAAACTACCAGTCCCACAATATTAATTCATGTATGTATGTAGATGCACTGTTCACTGTGCTCACCTCATTGAATAGACCATGAAGGAATTTTTTGTAAAAGACGTTCGAAAAATATGCAAATGGTGACCTTCTCGAGCGCTACTTTAAGCATAACAGGGGATATCCATAAATAATGTTATAAATGAAGGGAAGGGGAGGGATGTCGGCCGTGTAGCGTGACACTCCATATTCGTTTATATGGGAAAGTGCGTGGCAACGTGTGGCAATTTTTATTTTCGGTGACACACCAACGGACCAACGACGACAACTGTGTTCCAAACTGGCAGTTTTAAATACCTTCATACTTCAATTTAATTTGATGCACATCCGGGAATTCGAAACAGAAAAATGAAATTGGAGCGATGAAGTGACAAAAATATTTTATTCAATCGTTTGTTTAAACTTTTTATTGATTCTTGAAGTTACAAAAATAGATCAATTTTACATACAAAATTAGGATGCAGCATGCACTTTTACCTTTCAAAGTACATATTATTATAAGTAAGCAGTTTTTATTAGTGCTTTAGATATCATTTTGGTTTATAGCATATAAAGTTTACAATGATAATTTAGCAAGCAACGAGGTCAATAATATTGTATGCGTATTTTGTATTGATGTTTTTCATTTTTCATGGTAAACAAAAAACAAATAATCAAAAATTAATTTAACACAGGGGCCTTAATCGAAGATTACGTGACTTTTTCGTACATTAAAAAGTACAAACGCGGCGTTCTTCCATCAAAACATTTTCCTTTTAACATTCCTTATTCAACTATATACACTCATACGTTTGTTTGTATGTACAAGGGATTGAGGATTACAATTTAATCCATTATTGGGTTTAATGCTTCTTAAACTAAAACTATGATTTAATTGCATTAAGTTAGCATAGATTTTTTGTCCAAACATTAGTCCTGTACAACAGTTTAAAGACTTGTGAGATACATTTAGTAAAAAAATAATGTAATGTTTTAAAATATCGAAAAACTACACTTAAGACACTACAAAATCTGTGAGTAAAACCTCTCGTACCAATGAATCCGACAAGATTAGATTTTGACATTCAGCACCTCGGCATTCACAGAAATTAGAGGACCTTGGCAAATTGACTTGACTCCATTATCAGAAAGTAAAAATAAGAGTAAGTGAAAAACGAAATATAATTAAATCAGTCCCACCAGTCCCAGTAGTCAAAACTATGCGTGGTTAGTTTCTCCACGCAAATAGACTTACAAGCCAATCACCACAAAGAGATTTAACCGACCCTTTCTTCAAATTTGTGCAACCTCGGAGGGATTGAATTTCGTTGGCAATGTGTTAAATACCCTTCCCCTTCCAATTTACTACTTTCCCAGTTCAGACATTTCAAAAAATTCTCCATTCTATTTATAACCGTTTTGAACAACATGAGGTCCATATTACATAATAAGGTGGATGGGCAATTGGCGTGGCGTGTAGAAAAGGAAAGTAGTATCAGTATACGCCACTACTGCATTTTTATCTGCTTTTTATATGTTTATATCCGCCTCGTTATAATCTGAAAAATTAAATAAATTGGCTAATCTACTTAAAATAATAATTTCTTATAATTTTTATTCACTTTTCGAACTAAAGTAGCTTTGCCATGCCCCTGTCATTCTCTTTTTGGCAGTGGCAGACAGTCTCAGTCCATAATTTGATGTAGAAACTGGGGGGAGGGGAGATGAAGTGGGGGAGGACGGTGATGGAACCGTCACTGGCGTGGATACTGACTCAGCCGCAGCGGCTGTATCCACGTAAATAGCGCTGCTACTCAGGTTGGACTTGTTAGTAACTGCCCCTGCGTAACGTCCCCCAGGACCCCTTCCTGAGGTACCAGGAGGAGGGAACGATGACTGCTGTATCGGCCTAACGGTAGTGCTGCTTACGGATTGTGTAAATCTGTCTTTTGCTGCGGGGTAAGGTGTAGTACTACTGCCAATGTAGTTTGACGGTGTTGTTGACGTTGGTGACGCTGAGTATGTAAAGTCTACGATATTTTTGCGGTTTGCCCCACCTCCGCTGAAGTCCAGACGCAGTTTCCCTGTACCTTCAGGATACTTAATGGTTGTGGTAATACCGCCGTGAGGGAAGGAAACTGGATTCGATGCACTCAGAGATGATGATGGTTGCGTTGGGGGAGGTGGAGGTGGCGGTCTATGATGTTGCTTATTCTTATGCTTTCCATGATTGTGTGGTAAGTATGGGTTTTGTCTGTGTCCTGGACTTGTTGTTAGGAAAGGGCTCTGTGTCGGCGCAGCAATGAAGTTATTAGGCGTTGAGTATGGTGTCGAAGAGATTTGGGGTTGTGGAGTTGGAGTTCCTTGATGCTCATAGTACGGGGGTGGAGACGATTGATGTATGTATGGTTGTGGTGTTGAAGAGAATATATTTTGCTGAGGTGGTGGCCCGTGATCAAACGCTCTTGGTGCTGCGGTTGAGGAAACGAAAGGATTGTTGTTGGTAGGCGGACTCGAAAATATGACTTGTTGTGGAGTCGGTGGTGGTCCAGTGGATGAATATGCTACAACAGTACCGCCATTCTTGTGCCCTTCTTGGTACGGATGCAAAGAGTTGTGCTTCAAAATTTGTTGTGAAAATGGTGGCGCAGTGGTTTGAATAGAAATGAAGCTTCCAGCGTTCAAAGGTGTGAAACCCTCTCTAGGGGTCACAGCATCATTCCTTGTGTACGCGGCTGGAAGTTGATGATGATGTTGTTGTTGCGCCACCTGGGATAATTGTACGGAAGGCGACGGCTGTGGCTGAGGGAGTGCGCGGTGGTACTGGGTTGTGGAGGATGGAATGTGCTGAGGGGGTGGTGTTGACGAAAATGTCACTATAAATCTTTGCTCAGGTTTGGAAGACACTTGCAATTGTTGCTGAATGTGATGATGCTGTTGTTGATGCTGTTGTTGATGCTGTTGTTGATGCTGTTGTTGAAGTTGTTGTTGATGCTGTTGTTGAAGTTGTTGTTGATGCTGTTGTTGAAGCTGTTGTTGTTGGTGTGGTGGAGGTAACAATGTAGGTGTAGGTCGAGATGGGGAAGGCCCTGTGCTGTCAATGTATTGTTGGGGTGGATGTCTAGGTTTGGATGTACTGTGCTGTGGAATATGCTGATGTAAGGGTGGTTGAGCTGAGCCTGGTGGGAATACGTTCTGGTGATGTACCTTACCGTGACCTGGGGATTTAAACGGTCCCTGGCGCTGAGAGTAATGAGTGTGATCAATGATTACTCTTTTGTTGTTATTGCTAATGTAGCTTAAACTGTCTGCTCCAGAAAACACATTGCTGCGTTGGCCGTAAAAGTGTGGAATAGCAGTTACCACAGCTTTGGAGCTACTGATATCTTTACTTGAAGCTAGCTCTGCCAACTTTTGCTTATTCTTTTGTTGCGAAGGGCTGTACGGGAATTCGACAAATGTGTCTTTCCTGCTGGATGCATATATGTTCTCTCTCTGTCCATGCACGTTGGAAAACTGGTTACTACGCATGCCATGTGCAGATTGTGGTCTACCAGTGGATGAAACAAAGTAATGTTGTTGCTTGCTTTCCCTTCCGAATCCGACACTGTTAACGTATGAGTGTGGCCTACTTGATGGAAGATAGCCTGGTGCGGAGAAGGCTGTTGGTGTTGGATCAGGTGCCCTTTGGGGACTGTAATCGGGAGGTCTAACTGTATTTGTTGGATCCTCTGTAGAAACTGGTCGTGCATGGAAAGTTGGAGTAGGCGATGGTCGATTTAAGCTTACAGCCTTCGTTTGCGAGTTACTTCCTAACAAATTGCTGTTACTTAATTTTAAAATTCCAGACTTGGAAGGCTTTATCGTGGATGAAATTATGCCCTTGAAGAGTGATGTCTTTGTGCTAAAGTCTGGTCGTGGAGTGGTACTAATTGTAACGGTAGTGCCAAGTTTTATAACATTTCCAAAAGGTGATGGGCTTGGTCCCTTGATTGGTTTTAGAGTGGGGCTTATATTGAACTTTGGTATTGGAGGAGGTGGAGGCCTTTGTGTCGGTGTCCTTGTCGTAGGATTTGGCGTCGTGACAATAGAAACAGTTTCGACATGTTGGGGTTGATAACTCGAGACGATTGTAGGTCTTGATGTCCCACTCACATGAGAATGCGTTATCTGCGATGATGCGGACGGTATTCTTCTGTCCTTGTCCTTTGATGGGATTAAAGGCGGTGAACTCGTGGATTTGACAATGCTTACAGTGTCATGCAAACGGTTAGGGTTGCTCTGCAGTCTGCTGACAAGTTGGCTCTGGTAGCTTTGTCCAGGTCCAGTTGTTTGCCCAGACTTCAAAAAGTTATTCAAAGAATCAGCCCTGCTTTGGAACTCTGGAGGACGAGCAGTGACAGGAGCAACGCGTGACACTTGGTTACTGCTCTGAACTTGAGTTCCTTGTCCAGTCGGTGGGCCAAGAAGTGCATTATTTCTAATCGGCGGTGGAAGTGGTGGGAGGACATTTGCAACTCTATTTGTTGCAGATATTGGTAATGATAAGCCTCGAACCGGTTGTCCATCAATCCCTATCCCAGGGCCAGCATATACAAACTGATTCCTTGAGTAAAATTCTGGTGCCGCACTGCAATCAACGTTGAACCACCAGTCGCATACAAAAACTTGCTGATTGAAAAGCGTTCCATTAGGACAAAGGAATCCGTCCATTCGATGTTTCTGGCATATCCAGAATACCTAAAAACATTCATATTGAAAAGTGATTAGAGAAGCTAGGTACATTCAAGTAATCAATCATCATCTCTATCTTCACAGGGCACACTTATCACTCCTAAAAGCAATTTAATTGTCATTCAGTTTTAAGTCATTAACCACGCCGAGTTCAATAAATTAACTGCAGCTTATTCTAGGGATTTGCATTGAATGGTCACAAACACAATCGCGATTCCCAAGCTCCGCACGTATGTCGTCGGTAATTAAGTGGCAAATGTAGAACAATAATTACTGGGGATAAAGCCCATAAATAAATGAAGCAGGGATAAATATACAGGGAACGTCTCATCATCTAACTATAGGTTGAACCATCACCCACCACCACCACACCATGAAGCATGCGTCATTCATTTAGTTATGGTACGCATTACGCATAGTCACTACCACCACCGTGTGAGACCCTTTTCAGATAACTGCATTGTTTGCGTGGGTGCATAAAAATCAGCTAAACTAGGCTTGTGGTAGGGGAGGGAATCCTACACTTTACACCGAAGGTACTTTAAACATTTCACAACTCCTCCACTAATAACCTGCTAGAGTATATTTGGTAGCGTAGTGCATTCGTGGGAAATTGTGTCACAGTATTACGTTATAATATTATTATTATGTATTACATTATAACAAAGCATTCAAAATGCGATTGAGTTCTATATTATTGTGGTATAAAAATATACTCATGACATGGTGTTAGAAAATTATTCGTTTGATACAACTCTCAAGCATCATGTATCCATGCTGGTAGCCCTTTAGCCATTTTCATTCATTCATGCATACCCTAACTTCTTCACAAAGTGTAGCGTGTAATAAAAATTTCGATTAATTTCAGGGGAATTTTTTATGTGATGCGCCAACAAATGAAGACGAACGTTTTTAAGCCATTTCAATGGCAGTTAGCATGCAAGCTATCATGCTGCAGAGGATAGATCTTAAGTTGATGTATTAATATAATTTTTGCTATTATATTAATAATTTGTAACAATGCATTCATTTTATAAATCACTTTTATTTTCGTACGAGAAGAATTTTTATTTAATCGTAGCGACGGTCTGAAGTGCACATTGACTTATGACTCTCCTTTCATACATTCTCATAATTGCAGTTTTTATTACCTCAATTTGCACCAATAATTAATGCATGAAATGGTAATACAAAATCAGACAGAACAAAGGCTTTGCCTCTTAAACTCAAATATTTGCATCGAAATCATATATACGTAGTTTACCAAACAATCTTGTACTCATCCGTATATATTCTATAACTCTAACGAAATATTTTTTGCTGTGATCACGTCTTCTGGTTACAGTGTCACTAAAATAGACTTGTAATATATTTGGAGCTTTTGTGACAGAAGAATATACTGAGGGTTTTTTTTGCAATATGCAATGCACCTTTTGTAAATTGTAGTAGGATTATGAATTTAAGTTGTTAAGACGGAAAAATTCTTGGCAAGTCAAGAAGACAGTTCGCAAAGCTTCAAAACATTAGTTTGCATTGCATTCTTATCATAAAATGGAAGCTTATCGATTCAGTATTATGCTTTAGCTTTACCTTGCACTGTTTTACAACTCGTTCAGTGCAATGGGATCCATTTCTGAGAAGACTCAAACATGGAAATCTATCACAAGTGCAATTCTGAAATTGTGGGTGGCAGCTATGTCAAAATACTACAATTAGCCCCTCACTGAGGCGATCGCAGTTAGACTTGCTAAAACGCTGACGTGCCTTTATCCATCAACTTAAATAGTGAAGGAATGTGGACTGTTAACAAGCTTTAATCAAGTGATTATTGCAATTACCTTACGGCAAAAGTGGCATTACAAGGCTCATTTCAGAAGACGATGTCAATTATGGGTATTAACCATGGTCATGAGAACACAGAGTCATATTTCATTTAAGATGAGATGATACCACTCTCGATTCAATGCAAAATGCAATCTGTTTCTTTGTATTTATGGACGATTTCAAAATATAGTCTAGCTACACTCTACTATGGAGCAAACATTTGCGTGTACGTATCTTTTGTAAGAAAAAATAACCTTTTACAACAACGTCTAATAAGTTGAGAGTGAATGGAAAACAAAATATTCGCAGGTTTCTTTCAATTAACTAAAAAACATGTATGCTTACTTACATGACATATTGCTGCTGTTGGGATTGTACCTATTGCCAATAAATCTCTGCATGAGTGTTTGCACATTAGAAAAGGTGTAAGAGAAACGATCGTATTTATCAAGTGAACTATTTGTTCAATAAAATTTACATTCAAACATTCATAATGCAAAGTTATAAAATGGAAACTGCTTCATACATGGAATCCTTTAAATGTTATCTTATCTGATTCATCAAACGTTCGGCATTACATTCCCTTCATAAAGGCATACTTCTCAACAGCTAATAGAACAAAGTGCAACATACCCTACGAAGTTCATCACTGATCAGTTTCAAGAATACCAATACCATTAATGCATACACATGCATTCATAATTAATAATCACTATACTATAGTTTTAATTAAAATAAAATACTCGAATATGGTCAACTGGCATGTTTCAGGAGCTCATCTAATTATTTACCGATTTGGTAGATTCGGTACGGTACCTTTCTTGTTGTTAGGTATCTTAAATATCACCTAGACGATCAATCAATGCATATGCAACTAAAAGCATATATGACTGCAGCCAAATTCTCAAGAAAGTTTCTAGAATGTTACTTGATCTGCCTGAACACCTAGTATTTACGTTAAAAATCTGAAACTTAATGACTTCAAGTGGAAAATTTATTAGATAGCATTGCTAAACGGTGCTTTTCAGGATTGTTTATCGGAAGTAATACTAAAAATATTGCCATTAAAGTTGTCAGAAAAGAAAAAACAATAAAATCATTGAAGATCAAAAATCATATATGCATGCAATAGATACATATTATGCATTAAACTACATTTATTATGTACATGCCAAAACGTAAAACGACGATTATGCTAAATTATACTTTATTCCACACCGCACTATGTGCCATTGATATTTCTTAAATTGCAAACTACATAATTAACGTTTGTTGGTTTTTCAACTACATCATTGTTATTTTCATATTATAAGCAAAGGTCAAGGATTAAAAACTGGCAAGAAATCAATTACTTAGAAAGTAAGAAAGTGGGTAAAAATTGATAAAAGTTTTGTTCTACGAACGGAAAAAAAATTTTGGGATAAAAATGCAAGGTTTTTTTAGTATAAGCATTTCATCGAGTTAGTGCTTGTGTTTGGCGAATTTTTTAGATTGCAATAATTTGAGTGCTATGTATAAAGATATTTTTCAATAATTAAACATTGTACCTGGCATCGAGCTTGAGTATCCGCGTAATATCCAGGCCATGCTTGATCCTTACAAGAGAACGATGTCCTTGGTATTTCACCAAAAATGGGATAATCAATTCCAGCTTCACCTGGAATAGCTTTTCCATTAAATGGCGGTGGCTCGTTGGGAGTCAATGGAAGTTCAACCTGTCTCCGCTCAATATCTAATTGGACATTTCAAAAAAATTATCATCATTTTTGCAACAATAAAGACAGATACAAATAATTAGTTGCTAATTGGGGTACGCAGTACGCATTGAAAATTAAAGGAGTTTGGGTAGGCAATTGTCAATTGTTGTGTTCTTCCGTTTTGTTCACACTTTTTCAAATTGCATTTCTGATTCTCACAAATCAATCTCAAACGCATAATGTTATGTAAACCGTGTGCAATATGATTATACATGAAGGTGTATAAGGATTTTCTTTCTCGCTAGAAAAAAAATGAAGACGCGTACATTTCCTTCCGTTCTGAAATAATACATACACTGAAATGTGAGGGTGTGAGTGAGCCAGTCTGCGTAGTTTTTTTAACTTCCGCAACTGCATCGTTGCATCATCTACACGAGAGGAACTTATAATTACCTGTGCGATATTGTGCTTTGTATCATATAAAAATGGATGAAACACGGATTGTTGTGGTTGATACTCAACTGAGCAGGCCCGCACTCGTTAGTCTATAGCAAATTAAAAATTTACCTGGCTGCATTATTAATGTATCATTAATACAAAGTGGGCCCTTTGTTTTACTAGCTAAATTGCAGTAGAACTGACATACATAATACTACTCACGCTATTAAAAAGGCTTTTGCATCGATAGTGCTAAAAAAATGGTGATGCACTGCACTACGTTTGAGCATAATACTTTGTCGGAGATGACAGTGATTAGTAATGTGGATAAAATGCTCATCCGTCCGGTTTAATTCCTACATTTTGCGTATAAAAAGATCCACTTGTTACACCAATGCAAATCACAAAAATAATAATCACTAAATTTTCCCATAATATCAAATATACATGCACACTATTTTCTGCCTGTATATTCTACAATTTTGAGTACAACTTATACTTATGCGTATAATACTACTCTACGCATTTCGAATGCAGCGACCCTTCAAAAATCATTTACTGGGAATAGTATTAAACTTTTGTTTTGTCTATATTTTTTAAATAGATATTTTTAAAATTAAAAGGGTGAAACAATCAAAACTTACAGAATAAATTGGCATTAACTTGAAATAAAATTCAGAAACATGTAGGGAGCTTAAATAGGTATGATAAAATTGCATGTCTTAAGGAAACATGTTTATTAATGATAATGCATTTCGTGACAAATTGGTCAGAATGACATGATGACATGCAAAGCTAGGCTTGTATTGCTTTCATTTTTAGCTGTTACCGGAGTTTTCGTTTAGTTATCAAACGATATGGATTACTAATAGACACATTGTATATTGTGCTTAATGAAACATGAGCAGTGAACATGACTGCGAGCATTATAAAACTTACTTTTAAATGAAAATATGAGAAATCTGAGAAGAATAGTCGACAGGCCTTGGAACCAAAGGAATAAGCTAAATTGTGAATATATAAGCACGACAACGATAGTAAGTTGTACATAAATGCATATGATGTTTTCTTTGTAACAATGCGTTTAAATTGTTATTGTCTACTTTGCAGTATCTAGTAATGATTTACAAATATGCCTACATTTTTTTGTCTGTCCTTCCAATAACCAGACATGAAATAACTGACCGGTACGATGACTTGTGTCTCTTTACTTTCTTTCAAAAGTCAAATTTGGAGTTATTGTTTGTGGGCACACTTTCATTTCATTTATCAATATTTAGAGATTGATTGGAATCATCGGACAATGTTTTTCCACACTGCATTAACATTTTGGTGTTCATATTTTTAACAATTGGCTGACTTTATGTAGTACTACTTCATGAAGGAATCTCCTTCTGTTGATCTTTATTTTCATTAAAAGCATAATCAGCTACGTCGTGTGGGTGCTGTTCTGATAAATAATAAAAATGCGTTAACGATGGATGAGACTTTTCTTGATTCTCACTTTAAAACATTTTTAAAGAGGATTCTACTAGACTAGTTGCTTTGCCTGACTGACTTGATACTATTATTATATTATTTCGCAACGGCTTGTTCAAAGCTATAAATTACGGCCAACCATGCCAATAAGGTTGCAGGTTGCAACAGATAACTTTATTATGAGGGGTTTCCTTCGCAAGTTTTCTCATACATTAACATGAAATACCTTTCTTAAAAACGAGGTGTTCCCTCAGAACGCTATATTTATGTAAACAGTTATTATGAGCCTTTAAGAAGGGGTTCTGTTTCAAAGAGATCACACAATACCTTTAATGCATATTGCATACACACAGAGAGGTAGACATGTAGGTAAAAATGCATTGTATAATAACTAACATAGTGTCTCACTTTTGAATATTAAACAGTGTTAAAAATTGAATTCACTGATGAAGATCACAATCATCAATTTCCCTTTCCTTCTTTCCGGAATCCAGATAAAAAGGGAATTACCTAATCAGTTGTGTTAAAGGAGTATGCAATACAAAGTGTTGAACATGGGATATCATATTGTAATTTGCATAATTTATCACATTTAAACCCTTCGATATTACACTAGTCAGTACGGATGATGGATCATGACTATGACAAACTCTAAGAACAAAACTTACTTGCAGCGGCAGCAGTGTTATCAGGTAAAGCCAAACTATCCGTCAGTCGACCAGTTGGAGTTATTCCTGGACCACCGAATCCTGTACCGCTACTGACCGGTCCAAATGGTACCCCATTGTTCGAGGTTAATTGGAATTGATTCTGATTGAAAAAGCTTTGGGGCTTTGAGACATTTGATATCGATCCAAGACTATTGCTAGCGATAATAACGGTTTGCTGCTGGGAAGATGGCGATGTTGAAGGTCCAGGAGTACTCAATGTTGTCGGCTGGGTGCCCTGTCTTTCACCTGAAGCATCTTTTGGTGGTCCAGTGCCTGGTCTGTCGGTCGCAGATCCATAGTTTTGAAACTTGTTTCCATTGTAGTCTGGTGGTGTTGCATCCGCAATATCACTCAAACTATCCACAAATGTTGGTAAATCATTTTCAAAAGCAATTGGGGCGGGGGACGACGCGATAAGTTCGTCAAATGGTCCCTGGTCTAAAGGCACGTCGGTATAACCCCGCTGGGCTTGTCGTTTGTCCTTCTTCACAAGTGATACCACTTCGACATCATCCGAGTCCGCGTCCCCATCCGCCGGTGTGTCTGCGTCTGTTGCATTGTTTGTTGATTCTCCCAAAGTACCTGGTGGACGGGTTCATAAAAGAAAATTGCATAAGTATCAAATGCGAGATTGCAGTTTCAATTGCACCTTCCAAAATGTCTAGCATTACAAGCTGAATTGTATCATTTAAAGTTTTTAATGCTTGAGGCCAAATACAAATGATGCAGACTTGGTAGACACTGGCAGAGTAGACTGATATAATTCTTATGAAATGAAATGATGAATAGAAGTGACGTATCATGCTCATCTTGTGCTGGTTTTTAATGAAACTGTGAGCGCTGATAAATTGCTTGCTACTTTATAAATACCACATTTTATTTTTAAATTTAAATTGTGTCAACGTGTGTAGGTCATTAAATAGAAACACCCCGAAATGACATGCAACACAACCTGCTGTTAAGTATAATTAAATGATCGAATTTTTACTAACATTTTATGCTCAATCACACATTTTAGTATGCATAGTTGTAGTTTTGCTTTTCTGCACACATTTTTCTTTGTCTCATGCAATTGGAGCTGCACCATACTAGTTGCCTGTAACTGTACTGTAACCCACTACTGCGGACTTGTGTGATGAATTATGAGTTGTTGAGCAATGACATTATGCAAAGGTACGTTTTGGGAAGCGTTTCATAGTGCACTGGTCCGACGTTCAACGAAGAAGACGAGCATTTGGTCGCATGTCAAAAGTTCTTTTTGCTTCTGAATGTATCCGGTTGTGCAATAGTCAATTTCGAACGCTTTACGCATGTAATGTATCATTAATGTATCTTTCACTGGTCAATTACGCGCCCCATACGTTTGTAGGGTTACCACGCATATGTCTGCTACCTTTGAAACTTTGATTAAGCTAAAATATTGTACATACTTATGTGTATTTCGTTTAAGTTGGTGGAGCACTGATATTAGCGTGGACGCTTTTCGTTAGCAGAAGGTGAAAAATAAATGCTTGTTGATTGTAAGTTGTAAGTAATACTTGGTCACAGTCACACAGACTCTATCAGAAGTCAAAATATTGACAAAGGGAATTTTGTAAACGTTGAATAGCAGGGAAATGACAACATTTTTAGGTTTTGTAACAACTTTACGGTTTGAATAAGCAAGTGAATTCAAAAAGTACCTCTCCATAAAATGAGCCGTGTCACAGAAAATGCAAAAGTTTCATAATTGATAAGTGAATTTAATGAATCATAATAATATGTTATAGTAATCCATGACTAAGGCATATAAAAATTATTGTGATAAAAACGAACGTTCAGTGTGGACTTCATAAACGACATCATTTTTACATGGCCACCCACAATAAAATCCACAAGTACATAACCACTGGTCTGGTATGATTCTATAACTTAACTAAACAGAGAACATTTTAAGCATGTATGTTGATCTAGCAAGATAATACTGGCATAATAATAGGTAGCATAAATTATTACGACTGTTCCAACTTGTTAAACGTTTTTCAGAGTGTTCCCATTTCTGAGGAAATATAGTCAATCCGTTATTTGTTCTTGTAAAATGTTGCATTTCGAAATAAATATGCGTATATTTTAGTAACTGTCGGTATTCCTGTTCCTGATGGGGAGGTACCAATCAGGCAATACCTCTGTACACATGTGACACACGCTATGAGTTTGACTTAACAAGGGCATTGTTATCGAAAACATCGATCATCAGAGCATCACAAGATCTGCCATATAATTGTGTCAATTGTCGACTTAAAAGTGTTCATGTAACTCTTCGCTGATCGTTCTCTTTTACAATTTAAGTTTATATAGCGCGCAAATTAGATGGAAAATTCGCATCAGTTGTTTACTCACTGATGGCCTGATAGTACATAAGGTCAATTCATGGCTGGGAAAAATCATACATATACTTACAAATTTATGATGACTCAGAAATAAAAATGTATGCCTCTTTGCTTTGATGACAGATCTGTGTTAGTGCACGTATGCATAATACTTGATTTCAAAAGAAACTATATATGGAGCTATTTTTCTTAAATGCTGTCTTGAGAAGGGATCTCTCGGTAAACTAATACTCTTTGACAGTTTTTTTGGTAATGCATTATAAAGGATTGATTGATTATGATTCATTGGTTCCGGATGTCCGTTGTAGTTCAGCGCAGTTTTTACTCAAGAAAGGGGTCTAATGTGCTTCTTTGAAAAAAAAATGTCTTGAAAAGAAGGGATACGAAGATTGATTTGCAATTATTTAAAACACAACCAAAGGTACTTCTCTACTTTTAACTGCTTATACTGACTTAAGACCCATGCCATGATCGGACGTATCGACTAAACTATAATAGTTGTTGCTCTGTTGATTACATATTATGCATTAAGATTTGATTGTTTTATGCGTAATATGCAAAACATGTAATAACGACGAAGCAGGACTCTGTGTTCGGATGAAGTCACAATATAAGTAGTAATAATAATAATAATAAAAGCATAAAAAATAACCCAGTTTGATTAAAGTAGGTTTAAGACGATTCACCTGTTGTGACTCATTTCATTTACTATCAATGACATATTAATCTTGTTGTGTCGTTTTGTTGCATATCATTTATTGCCGAGTCCACACTGTAAGACTTGTTAAATGTTAGATTGAAGATGAGAATGTTATCAACCCAATGCAGTGTGCGAGCTTGGGATGATAAGAAATAATGAACATGGCTGTGGTATGTGTTGTTAATCGTATGTATATACATAGGTAGCAGTGGTCTGACAAAAGTAAAAGGAAAAGAATATAGCCGGAAACGAAGAACGCGAGGACAACCCTGATACACTTAGATGACGAGATAAGAGCCACATTTTTATCGCACGGGGAAGAAATATAGGTGAGAAAACCAATATGACAAATGAACGAATATATAAGCATAGTCTTCCCTATACTCGCATAATGTATGATGATGACAAACCACTTGTCTTGTCACTCATCCAATGTAATACGGTTGTTTTATTCTTCCTTATATAACTATTATACAATCCTAATAAAATTCTTGGATATCTCATCTCGGTAGATATATTTAGTAATAAATCTACTTTTTACCATATCCATTCATTTTAAGTTACCGCATTCAGCATACAAGATATTAAACATCATCAGGTAATATTTTTTATAAAACACTGTTGCGGAGTTTCAGCTTATAATTGGATGGTTATTGTTGCATTGCATCTATTGCATTTAAGTGCACATGCTTGTATAATTTAAGCAATATTTTCTTACCATCCAGAATCATGAATTAAAAACTTCATCTCTAGTTCAGTGAATGAATATCTAACGACTTATGTAAAGTATCGGTACACAAACTTGACGTTCATTCTTCAGTATACATTCATCTTTGATCAGGTATGATGTGCTATGATTTAAAGATGCCACACCAACATTACAAGATCGTTCTGCAACTTTTAGTGAAAGCACACAAGTAACATAGTCGCACTCCCAATCCACTATGAAGTAGTACTATCTATGCTTATACGATTTGACGTTTCTACCTATCCACGACATTTCTTCTGTATCTTGTGTAATGTTTTAAAAGTCATTCTTTCATTAATTAATTTAAAAAAGGAATCCATCAGTAAATTTGTTAAACAAAAGTTGTTGAAAAGGTCAAAGTATAACCTTCATTGATAAAAACTAACAAATTTTAGTCATCTTTGAAGGAGAAAGTTTAAAAACAAGGTTCTTGGAAATGGCACCTACAAAGTGTGAGTGGAGATCTTTTGTTCTGTGTCCCATGTAGGTATTCTTGACACTAAACATGACATGATGCTAAAAATTTGTTTTGGGGCTACATAAATAAAAATTATTGTATAAATACTTTGTCCCAAAATAATCAGTGGAGCCTTTGGTTGTTGTTTTTTAAATGTCATTTATGTCTTCCTTGAAATTTTGCATGCGTATATCATTCGTGATAATAATTCAAATTTACATCATAAATTGAGATAAATATTACTCTAATAATTTACGTATCACAAAACTTTAAACGATATATTTCTAACCATAATTTATGATCCTTCAAAAATTACCTAAACCAGAAAGATAAAATGAAAATATGGCCTGGTGATGGCCCTCTACCTTATCAAAGTTTATGCCAATAACTAACAAGTATTAAACAACCCATTGATAATTTAACTCGCTAGCCATAGTAAAGGTCACTAAAAAGAAGCACAGAAGTGACTTGAGACATGATGCAGTGCTATTTTTGTTGCAATTGAGCATAAAAAACACAGCTAAATAACAGAAACGACAGTTTGAACTTTCTGAGATAATATTAGTAAAAAAGGATTATCAGAATTAATGTTGACCTACGAAGTTAATGTAGCAGCTGCTGGCTGCTGCTATATTCGTAGAAAAAGAGACAAAGTCAACTCATTAATCATTACATGAGATTCACATGAATTTTTCAACTCCACTATCTGCTAACCTTGGACTCACTGACTACACCAGAGTTGTGGATGGAAATACATATTTTGTAATGAGAATATGCAAATTACACTATATGGGACGGTAATGAAAAACATTTTATCAAAAGAATTCATGTCAAATGGTCCTTACAAGTGTAAGTTCACAAAATATATGATTTGTGCGTATTTTGAGCTTTGGATTCCTCTAGAATTAAAACTTATGTACTACCATTGTTTGCTACTGCGTACAGTCTACGTGCGCACTTTTAGAGTGTTTTAATGAAAGTTAATATTACAACCAGCATAATATTTTGAATTGCAAACATTTCTACCTAAAAGTCATATTATCGTTACATGTACAATTCATTCCTGAATAATACCAACTTTATTCGAGCTCTGCTTAAAGTTTTTTGATCTGGAACTAATCATCGGCTCATCTCTTATTTCACTGACCATTACGATCATTATGATAAACCCAAAATAAGTCACTAGAATGTTAATAAGTTCCTCAATGATATCTTTATTGGCTCAGTAATTTTCCGTTAATTAGTTACATGAATATGATTAATTCCAATTCATATAGTAAAGTCTTTGAATTGAGTATGCTAATTGTAAATTTAAAAGAGTTTATAGATGTATGCAAACTTTGCTCTCAACAATTCGTGAGTGAGAATTTTGAACATGATGATGAAATTTACTGTTTATATGAAATCATGTAACATTTTCTTTACCTTGAACAAGTAAAAGTCCAAAAAATATCCATAAAATGGCACGGTCCCTCGCGTTCCACGATATTATCTTCCACCCCCTACCAACACTCATTTTGCCTCATAAGAGAGACCTCGTGTTTGACACAAACTTCACAAGCTTTTATAACCAATAATATATAATATGATTTTCCACAATGTTTCGATTTGTTAGCCAATCACCGGAGAATAAAAGGAAAATTGCAAATTATCGTTTTCGATTCTGCACATTATAATTATTCCATTTATTTGCTAATTGACAAAGCAGGGATCAGTATGAGTCATATTGAAACGAAATTTTCAAACGCTTGTTCAACTTCACTTTTAGAAACAACTTGAATCCAATTGGGGTGCTTTAAAAATTTCTACACAATTAGTACGGATTCCCACAATGCAACAATATTGCCACTATATTATATGAACATAAAAAAATTTCATATAAGCTCCGCAGAACAATAAATGGAGTTGCGTGCTTTTTTTCTTATGATGAGTGCATAATAATAAAGCTTGCCGTTGGTATTGTATAATTCAATTTGGTATTAAGGAACGGGGATCGTGCACCTTCCCTTTGAAATCGAAAGTGAGACTGTAAACAGTGATCAGTGGGAACGTCACCTTTTATACGGCGGATGTTCTAACTATAAAGCACGATGATGATGTGACTTGTACTTTCTTTGTGCATGCTACTGAAGAAGAATGCAAATATTAAGTGGCTTGCTAAAAACTGTTAAATAACGTTGTTCATTGTTGATGATGAGCGTGATGTTGTTCCTGCCGCTAACTTGACTTATTTTTAAACTGAACATTTGCGATACTTGAGGTAAACATATAGGGAGTAAGTAAAGGTGTGTAAGTCCGTATTACATACGTACGGGTTGTGAAGATGCGTCATAAGTAAAATAACATAACACGTAACATATCATTTGAACATTTGAAAATAAATTGCTTTGCAAAAATGATACACACAATGATATAATAAAAGCTATATGCATGGTCTGATATTCCATAACATGATAAAAAAGTTTGCTATTATGATGGCCTTTAAGTACCGCTTCCCTTCAGTTCACAACACAACAAAATCGGCATTGAAGGGACTATATAGTGCATGTAAAATAATAAATATTAATTCTTTTACTACATGACTAGGAATATGATTGGTATTAAGTGGTCAATCGCATTCATATGCGTATCGTCACGTCATATAATAATCTGCATGCATGCTAGCAGTGAATGAAGAAGATTTAAAACACAATCTATAATTGAATAGGTTGATAATTACGATTTTTTAGCCGTGCATGCGCATTGTAATTATTATATGCAGTCTATCTATATCTACTTGGTGTACGCATATCGGCTCGTGAGTTCTTGATTGTTGTTTGCACTAATAGTACTAATCATTCATCGATAACCACTCCCACTACAATGATAAACTGATCGTGTTCACCATATAAACATGCCACATTCGCGACTTATCGTTGCTTTACTAGTGAATCATAAGAATCATAAGCAGTTCTGGATGCAGCGCCTCCATTATCACACTTAGACTCCACACTTGGATGATATATTATGCAGAGTAGTTTTAAATATCTCTAATTTTCATAAATTAACAATACTGCTAGGATAAGTAGGCGTGAATGATAGTTATTGTTTACGGGAGAATAAAGTGGATTCCCCACATTAACGACCGAGATATTGGTTCAGGCATTATAATATTAGCCATAAAAATGGTGTATTTTTGTTCACGAGAAGAAGACACGTTTTTTCACCTGCGTTATGATGAGAGGGCAAATAATGGAGCGGTGTACCAATAATAGCCTTTCCATTGATTCACAGATTACATAATCTAATGGCGTGGGACATTTTTTTCCCAAAGGCAGTTATATTGGTTGCATTCTTATTTACATATGTACTTGTAGAAGCAAATAGTTAATTTAAAGTGTTGCTATCAATGAACTTGCAAGCTTGCCCTTGATCGATGCGTTAAAACACGAAAAAATACCTAATATTGAAAGTAAAAGGTAGCACAGACAAGAGATCTGAAGATTGAAGATGTAATCAGGGATTTGAGGAGACAACAGAAGACATAACAACATGATTACTACTGAGTGACTAGCAGAACACTGATTTATAAAAAACGGCCTACTATCTTTTTCTTGTTTTAGGAGTCTTGGGAAATGGTGAATGGAAAACGGTAAAAAATAGATGTATACATCTACAGAGAAATTTTATGTTCGAATAATTTATTTCAAGTGAATAGAAATAGCAAAGGAGTGTACTTTGATAATGAACTTTATCAGCATGCTAAGTATCATTTTTATAGATCTTTTTGGGGAGATTTGATAGCACAATATTGAAAATGCTCTGGTTAAAACAAAAAATTATTGACTTCGTATAAATTTTGAAGTTTGTAAATTTGTTCAACTTGTAGAAAGTCCTGGAAGTTCCCAAATTCATAAGGTTTCAAATTCAAATCTGGTTTACTATGTCAGCGGTAGCCACGAAATACAGTTTATAAAGCTGTTCTAACTCTTTGCAGCAAAAACGGATCATCGCATTTTGGAACTCTGACAGTCAGTGAAAATATACCCTTTTTTCATTGATTTCGCTGAGCAATTTTCTTGCAAACGCTTACAACACCACAAAGAACTCAAACTATCAAAAGAATATATCCATAAATTAGTCTTCAATAATTGTCACTAGCATAATGAGGTGTCAAATTCCACGCTGATAATCGCATGTACCGAAAGTAACGTGTTGTTGACGGTGAGTGGCAAGGTCGCAAGGTTAATCTTTGAAACAAGCCAGATTTTATACTCCGCTCTTGTATAATATATTATCTTCTCTAAATAATATGCAAATTAGCTATTGTTATTGCTGCAAATTAGGAGTAGTTCTGCGTAAAAATGTTTTTTGTGTGTATTATCCTCCCACAATTGAGAATCCAATTTTTCTTGTCATCAGGATCATTATAATCGCTTTTATTACTGTCAAGTGAAAAGTTAGAGCTATACGTTGGCTGTTGGCTATGATTCAAAAGCAACAACAAAGAAGATTATCTCCTCATTAATCTTTTTCATCAACATAAAAAATCTTATAATAAATACATGGGTGCCGATTCATAATGCTCTCTATTGTTATTATTGTTTTAATTTGATGACTGATGTACCTTCAAACAGTAAACAACTAGAGAGAAATTTGAAAGGAATATTTTAAGCACAGACAAGAAAATAATCGGATGCACGCACTTTGCGATTGCTCACTACATGTTAAAAGGCAGAAACTGGCAGATTTTTAATTAAATGTTCAAAAGAAACATATCATTGTTGATATTCAATAATCTTCTTCACCCAGTTCACCCTGATTAGGATGCCGAGTTTTCTGTGTTCGTGTGCGTTCTTCCATGGATAAGCCTGATATTGCCCACGCGTTTTAACTGAAATTCATGGTGCGAATTTGAATCAATTTATATCATCCATTCACTTTTATTCAAATGCAGATTACGATAACAAGTCGCATGCGTATAGCAGCAGCTATTATTCAGTCTTTTCAGTGATTATCAACGACACACACACCGCCACCAAGAAAGGTATGACTCGGTTGTCTTGTTAGTAATGAATACAAAACTCATCACGGAGGGAGGAATAAGCGACATAATAAGGGGGATCGCACTGCGCACAAAAACTAATCGTAAGTACAGCATAATTGGAAGTAAAATACCTACATACCTAGTCCTCTTCAGTAGCTGAGGAGTTGCTTACCAAGATTCCCACACCATCATTTGGCTTTGCTTTCATAGGGCCTGTTGCAACCGTCACAAAGCATTGTTTTAGTAACAGACAAGAAAAAAGTAGGGAAAAATAACCTTAATTTTCGTGTAAACTCATCCTTGCATTGAACTTTAGATTGTACACTCCACGTTTTATTTCTTGTGTGTGTGTGTGTGTGTGTGCGATATGTGATAACGATAACGCAGCAATTAACTCTGATGGTGACTGTATTGGTGGCTATGCCACTGACCATCCCAGTGGCAAAGTTAGCTACAAAATATTGGAGAACAATGAATAAGCACTCTTAAGAAGGGATGTGCATGCATTTGACGTTAAAATAGATGAGCAAAAATGTAGATAAAAATACTTGGCATGATACAAAATGCAGATGATGGGAAACAATTCACGTTCTCAGCCAACCCCTGTCACACGGACTTTTAGGTATCGTTAATAGCACTAAATAATGAATAATCAATGGCATTTACGATAAATATTTGTTTAGCTTTGCATTTAATATTCGATATTACTGTAGAAGCCAAGTTGAAGTGCATTCTGGGGGATCGGTTTGTACACGATATGAAAATGAATGTGAAGATTTGCTTGCTGTCTATTGTTGAATCGATACTTATTTTGGAATGCTACCGATCTTTTGATATTATGCAATAGTATTCAGTGTGGTCCATAGCTGCTCATTCAAGAAAATTAGATCAGCATGCACATTGTATTCGCACTGTATGCTCAGATCAGAAGTGATGACTAGATAAATTCCCAAGGTGGTCTGTCTGTGTACTGTCTACTTACTACATGCATATAATGAGCTGTAGACATTGAATGAGAATGAATTCATATCAACCGTTGGAAATTTAATATGCGCGTTATTAATCTGCTAAACTGCGATGGATGAAATTTCTATAGGTTTGCATGCTTTTTATTAATTTAGCAAACTGAAGTATCATACATATTAACATAAATAAACGCTAATATATGCATGCATGCTATGATGATCATCCATAGTTTGTCTTCGGATACTAATTATTGCATTGCTAAAGAGTCCCAAAGCGGTTGATGAACTTGTAAGTTAACAATAATAAAAAGTAATGCGACGATGATGATGTCACAAGAAGTAACACGTCAATTGGTCGCATGTGATTTTATTTGTATGATGTCTCAACAAGATATTTTGGAGCAATAATGACATTATAATGAGTAATAATTAGAAGAACACACATTAAAATAGCAAAGTTAGAAAAATATAACATATTGTACTTGTGTTTATTTTTAGTTGCAATTTATTACTATTTGCAAAAAAAGATGTAAGGTCATAATATTGAGTATCTATCAACAAAATACATATTATGTTTTTAGCTAATTCTATATTAATTCTACAACCCAAATCTTGACGGCAGTCTTCTAGGAGTATTTGGCTCTAGACGTCCCGGAGTCACTATATCGTACTTCTTGGCCTTTTGCTTCTCCAACAAAAGTTCTCGCTCCTTGTCTGCTTTCATTTCTTCCTCAGCTATTTTCATTTCTGCATCCATGTCGCGTTGTTGTTCAATGGCTTCACGTTTCTTATCCAATCTAGAACGACCGGTTTCTTTCACAGAGAAGAACATTGGACCAAGCTCAGCCAGCCAGTGGCCATCCACGGCAGTGACACACTGCATGTATTCCTATCGTCACAGATAGTAAAACAAACAAGTTCATCATTTATCAGTACTTCTCAAGAAAAGTGACATAGTAGTGCTGATGTCCTTAAAATTTTCAATGGAAGCATTTACCACATCATGTTTGACTTGGATTAACAAAACTTGAGACTAGTTCTTGGAGATAGCATTGCATTTTTACAAGGGTCACATGCTTTTATTGCGTACTTCAAAATTTTAATTGAATTTGTTTTCGACATTAACCTTACTTTTTTAAAATTTAAGTTGAAAAGCATAGTTAATTGTAGCCTAGAATGATTCTTTAAATTCAAAATGACATTCTCACCCTTTCTTGATAACTCAGACTTATCAAAATTATCAATGCATTCAGGGACTTTTTGTGTAGATGTTTTAAATACGTAATTTGAATATGCAGGAAAGGGCTTAATTTCGTTATCCTTGACAAATGCGACATTCTTCTTGCTAAACTTGCACTTTCATTCAGGAGCAGGTTAAAAAAAAGTTATATTTCGCGTTTACAAATCTTTGATCTTGAATTTTAGGAATCGAAAACGCTTAAAATTTTACGATATTAACACATACCCCTCCTAGGTCATTCTAACAGTAAAAGTCATGGTTAATTTGTACTGTCCTTATTGATTGATTGCCATTCATTTAAAGCCTCTCACTGTCATAGAATGAAATTAATATAGTACAGGGTGCTATAAAAATGCTTATACATATAAATCAATGGAGCTATACATACTTCATAATTACGTGCTTGGACAACATTTCAATTACTTTTAAAAGCGTTTCTAATGAGCAGTTGAGGTAAAAACATGACACGAATGTTTTCTACGTTTTTTGAATTAGCTTCATTTTGAGCAAACTTGTGCTGACGAGGTGCCTCTCATAGAGAACGAATTCAAGGGAAACACAAAAGACATAAAATAGGCAGACTATTATGGCTATGACTTGACTAGTGAGAACGAGTGAATGCAGAGCAAGAAAGGACAGATATGTGCCGAGATGTAGGTAACAACATACGCTTGATTTTCAAAGAAAAAGCACACATGCAATAAAAGGAAGCAGGATGAAAAGTTGTACGCTTTAAGACTTGTGACATGGAAAAAGATAGTCTAATGTTTTACCTTGTGAGTCATTATCAATTCGTGATAAACAACATAATCCGGTGTGTAACCCATTCCAAACAAGGCCGACGTTGGATGCAAGTGACATGGCATGCCTGTCCGAGAATTTACATACTCTCCAATTCCTTTTAATCTAGCAGCTTGGTGAAAATAAGCGGAGCATATACATTTTCTGATGATATCCCAATCTGTGCCTGATGAAACAATTTCCATTTTCTGAGAGTCCATTATATCTTTTAGCTGACTTCTGACCTCTCGGACCTTACGCATTGCTTTTACATGAATGAAGTGTTGGTCACACCAGGTGGATGAATAGCTGTATTGAATAATTCAAAGAATTGAGCATAAATGTTTATTTACTTTATAAACCATGTTTAAAGTTTGACTGTTTTTCTAAAACAGGAATAACAACTTGCTTGTTTGTTTTCCACTGGTTGTAAACGTTGAGATATGTTAAATGGTCTGATTCAGGAACTTGAAATTTTTCTCTCACCGCATCCGCATCTTCCTCACGACCTTTAGGTCGGTAAAATATGGCAGGTACTGATAACATAGACACTATGATTAAAATATCTGCAGAACAACCCATATCTACGGAAGCTATCAGCATTTTAGACAGAGCAGGGTCCAAGGGAAATTCCACCATTGATCTACCCAAGTCTGTTAATCTTCCTGTATTGTCCAAAGCTCCAAGTGTCCACAATTGGTACATGGAGTTCAACATATTGTCCTAGAAAAAACAGAAGATAGGTTATTGTAAAGACATTTCTTAAGAATGATGATACGAATTATTGTAGAATGATTGCCACATTTCTCGTACTTGTGGGGGTGGATCCATGAAATGAAATTGAAGAAGATCTTGTACACCCAGTGATTTTAAAAGTAGAACAACATTTGATAAATTAGTTCGTTGTATTTCAGGCACTGTGGTCACAAGTAGCTCATCCTTGTACTGTCTTTCCGTGTAGAGTCTACGAGAGAGAAATACAATTATAAAGACAAAATGCACGGGACAATTACATGATACATATTCATTTATTTGGATTATGCGTTTGTTTTTCTAATTTCATACAAAGCGTGAGAACCTACCTAAAGCATGAACCAGGTCCCGTTCGTCCAGCACGACCAGACCTTTGATTTGCATTTGCTTGACTTATGGGATAAATTTGAAGAGCATCCATACCAATTCTCGGGTTGTAAACTTTAAGCTTACAATATCCAGAATCTACGACAAACATGATCCCGTCCACTGTGTCGGGTTTAGAGAAAGGAAATAACATAAAATACATGAGCATATTGTAAGTTGGTTACAATATAGCTTTTCAAAGCTTCTGTTGATAAACTTTATACCATAAGAATAATACATACCTGTCAAAGATGTCTCAGCAATGTTGGTAGCCACTACGCACTTTCTTATTCCATCCGGAGCTTTCTGAAATATTTTGGCTTGTAAATCAGAAGGAAGTTGAGAATAAATAGGGAGAATCGCTAACGGTGGGGCTTCATCAAGTTGTCCTAACCTTTCAGCCAGAGTTTCACACGTAACTTCAATGTCTTCTTGCCCAGGCATGAAGACCAAGATGTCACCTATTCAATAAATGAATCAAATCATGGATGGAGATTACACTTCATAATTTTAGTGCATTAACAGATCCTATTATTAGACATTCTAAGAAACATATGATATTATGATAATAATTGGTAAAACCAGAGATAAGCAATGGTCATTATCGCAGTCATAACTCTGGAAAATATAAGGCCTTGCAGTTCTCTATGATCCAGTCTGATGCACTTTTCGAATCTTATTTTCCTCGATACATCTAGATAATCTACCTAGAAGTTCTACGTCAGCATATCATTCACCGCATGCAGGCTTCATTTACAAGTTACATGGAATGGCATCGAATAGCTTTTACTTGCATTGCATAATTCAATTCTTGCTGTCCGTATACGCATCCGATTGGCATCAAATGAATATGGTTAGCCTAATGCGTTTAAGTTCACCTAACCGGTTTATTGTCTTGAGCTGCTCTTGATTTTTATTCCAGGAAAAGATGGTTCAGTGTATTCATTATACTCTTGTAGAAAATTACATATCCGCCAGCCAACCTCCTTTCATTGTAAAGCATGTCGTTGACTTTTTATTTCTTTAGAATGTAAGACGATTTTGACTTCATTTTTTTTTACTTTAATACATAACACGTGTCCGTGTACTCCGTAGTCGATAGTAAATAGTGAAACCATAAAGCAGGGAGAATCATGTGGCAAACTACTTCATCATTTATATGTATGTGAACTACATGTATACTACTTATATGTTTGTATTCTATAGATGCAGATGTACATATGTAAGAGCACATACCTGGATTAGGATGAAGATGTATTTGCAAGGCTTGTTTTACAGCGGCATCGACATAATCTTCAACAGAATTTTTGGAGAAAAACAACTCGACTGGAAATGTTCTTCCAGGTATCGTAAAGGATGGAACGTTCCCAAAGAATGTGGCAAATTTAGTGGCATCCATCGTTGCTGACGTCACGATAAGTTTAAGATCATGCCGGCGAGCAACAATCTGCAAACAAACAAACAAAAGCAAAATTAAGTACCGATTTCTATTACAAAAACAGCTTTCTATTAATTTTACAAATCCCTATTCATTCTTTGCTTCAGGAAATACACAAATAAATTCTCCACAGAATATGGTAGAACAAAAATCACCCATAAATTTATATGAGAATTAATATCTGTATTTAAGGTTAGTTTTCGCTCTACGGTACACACAATAAAACATCTTAAAAGGGATAATATATGCTGAAACGTCTCAACAACTGAATAATATGGCCCATGATATGGACTCAGATTTGCATGACATTAACATTCAACTTAATTATTAGCCCAAGTGTAAATCACAAAATGAAATAAACATCACATGACAGAAATATGTCTGTTTTGCAATAAGTTTGCTCGGATACTGACAATCCAAACTTGCCTCATTCTGACTAGTATATCAAAGGATTTAATAATCAATATTATGCATATATTTTTGGGTGCTATGATTGTTTCAATAATTTAATGGTACAAACTAGATCAGTTATACGAATGGTAGTTTTGTAGCATAACACACAATTGAGACATTTTCTTCAGCTTCCCGCAACCAGCCTGTATGTAAGTATCTAATATAATCTAAAGTATTACTTACCAAAAATATCTATCTACCTATACAATTAGCATTCAGTGCGGAAGGAAGCTGACTTTGACTTTTGCTTTAATTTTCATTCATTATCTGGCTTCTTCAAATCAAGACCAGTAGTAAAACAAGACATATATTATTCGCTATTGCCATTATTATTATTATATTTATACTTATGTCAGCTACCGTCTCGCATTTCATTTCTTAATTTTCGTCTTTTATCATTCGTTAACTTGTAAATTAGAATTTATTTACTCATATTTACATTTAGATACGAAAAGTTGACTTAATTGTTGAAAAAATAAGCATTGAAACTTTTTCCTTTTATGACCAATTTTTTAACAAATAGGTGAGATGCTTCATTCTTTACATATGCTTATTACATTGTACATGTAACAGGACTTCATTCTTAGTTTGTGCTTTGAATTTAGTAACTCATTTTCATTTTGATAGATGAAATAAGTTATAGATCTGTTTAAGGTATATTGAACAGTAGAATTATTGAATATGATTCATTTAGAGCATAATACAAGCACGAAGGCCCAAGCACATTAGAGTGCAAATTACTCACTTAAGAAGATTCACATTTAAATAGGATTAGGTAGGATGTCTTCTACTAGACTTTGAATGAGAATCATTTTCGAATCAACCACTGTTCACAGGTCTTTAGTCCAGATTGTTTGCAAATTACTAATTACTCACACATATGCATAGCTTTACCATTGCATGAGGACAAAAATGCAATGAATATACGCAAACCAGATTCGTCGAGTCCAGACCAGATTTCAAACAGCTAATAATAGACAGTGGCATCATCAATTAAACTAAATATAGTTTACATAAAAGACCAAACAGGGTCATTATCGTTCACGTGGTTCCTGGACCTGTGCTAAGTGGTTCGAGCATGGTACGAGGTGTAAGTTTTTAGCTTCTTTAATCCCTCTTCAATGAAGAGAAGACCCATATTACACGACTTCCAATTTTTAAATAGAAGAATGACCAAACATTTTGAATTTTATGATTATTATTACAACCTACTTCATATTTGCTTGTTTATGTGTGTTTTTATTGAGTTGAACTTAGAACTATGACATGAGAGCAATATATATTTCAGTTTCCAGATTATTACGACCATTTCTTGAATCGAGAGATATCCAACGCTATTCATTCTGCTCTTTTGTGTCAGCTCAGTTTATTAATATATCCTTATTCTATATCGTGATATAACTAAGCTAATATGCACCATGTCGCACAGAGCTTCATGAAGTGTTGGTGTATGCAAGGGCTATGCTTGCATAACGTTATTTACAACACATCTGCTCACGTCCATTCGCAAAAGTTTAATGATATATGGATTAAGATATATATTAAAACTATTGTATGTAATTAGTAATTAAGTACAATAGCAAATCTATTTGATTTTGTTAATTTACGGTGATAGATACTCGAACACGCGAACTTAACACAACACGCTACGGCCACATATCATACTGATTTCCAATCTCTTCAATCAAAAGCTTTCCATAAGTTAAATTACATATATGATAATCCGTCTTTAAAAACGCTTTAATCATGGAATCAGATCAGCAAATGTGTTGGCGTTTAGTTAAGAGTGGTGCGTGAATTCGGAAGTGGATACTAAATTAAAGTACCTATGACATATCCACATTAACATTTTAGCATTATTGCGTCTCGTCATATTTCTACATGACACCTATTCTTCCAATCCATCATACTGTATCCTCAATTAAATGCGATCAATCTTTCTAAAGGCTGTGGTCGTGGTCAATTTGTTGAGGAAGATGTTTTGCTTGTTAGCCTCTGTATATATTAGCAACGTCTGACTTTAGTTTTAATTAAACACAGATAAGCAAGCCTAGGACTAGGCGTGGCTATGTGACGCAATCTAAGAAAAAGTACTATGTATGTGCTACTTTTCAAGGAAGATGACTGTGATTATACAGAATGAATTTAATATAAGACAGTCTGGAAAAGTGGATACGATGACAGTCTTTCGCATACGAGGTGTGTACGTGTTGGTCATCATGAAGACAATGGTTGCAAGCGTACGCTATATTTTATTTGGGAAATCGTATGACCTCCACCAGGATTAAAAATATACAGTAATATTAAGCCAGTATTTTATAAACTGCCGTGCCTCTACTGATTACAGCAATCGTATTCTAGTGATCCATGATGGCCTGGTTCTGGTTGATGCCAAAGAACTTTTATATTTTTATTACTTTGACACTTGAGGAAAGACGCTTTAGTTTGGACTAAACTTTTTTCTCGCGAAAAGTATACATAGGTAATGCATAATACGAAATGATATGGTAATGGAAAGTTCGCCACAAATAGTGTTAACATTTACACTATAACATCTCTGCTAATTAATGAAATACATACCATATTATAATACATATACCATGAATTGAGAACATGTTTCGTGTCCCCGTGTTTGTCCAATTTATGTAAAACCGCTACGGAAGACATTTTCCTATCCTAAATTTCTACATCTTATAATATGGTACTATTCCAACCAAACTACTGACTGCGACAAACGTCCAATAAACTTCAATACGTGACGCTTTCCTGGGGTATCTACCTAACCTAACGTTCTATTAAAAGAACACAGTATTGGTGAGTTTGCGTTTGGTGTCAATAATCAAGTGCTCTTTAAAAAGAACAGACCACGCATGGTTTTCGTTAACTACATAATAATTATGCACACATAAGGTTTACGAAGCATCAAAAATCTTCCATTACGGTTATTACCTAATGGAAACCTGACCTTTCCAGAACATTCACTCCCATTACTACTAAGTTCGTTTTTATACTTGTATAATATGAGAGATTAAACATAATATCAACAACTATTCATAAATTATATACAAACATAAATTATCTCATACGTGAAAACCGAATGAAGTAAAATATACATATATGCATTCACCTACTTTATTTCTGTGAAAGGTAAATGATTTGTATCAATCACAGCGGCTTGACTAAAAAGAAGAATAGAAAATGGGTTTGTTATAATTTAATTTAATAAATTTCAGGAGTCACTAACACGTAGCTTTTGTTCGATTCCATTTGTATTTGGGAGCTGAATGAGAGCTGACCTCATGAGCCTTCTTTTTTACTCCATGCATTTAATTTAAATACTTTCCAATGGATTTATGCCTCTTACAAGTCAATGAATGCACATCAACTCAAAGTCTTCCGACATGAAGAATGCCAAATCAAACTTTAAAGGCGAGTTGCTTTGTCTAATGGAATAAATTCAAACGAAAAACGGGTTCAATGACATATTGTACGGACCCACTTATTCTACCAGCTAGCCAGCTTCTGGGACAAAACTTTTCTTTTACCAATTGAAAATCGTTTGAATTTTAAGGATGCTCCGACTAGTCACAAATTCCCTACAGACGTAGTCTTCAAAAATATTTCTAAACATAGAATTTCCAATTATTTGTCATGTAAAACACTAAATATCATTAAAATTAATATAAATCAGGTAAAATGAAACCAATATCAGTCATATGATGCATGAGTTGACGGTTTGTTTTACAGTTAATCTAAATTTTCATACCGCCTACCACTTTCTCTCAAATAGGAGAATAGAACCATGTATGTACATATGTATATCTATACAATGTATAGTTATAGTTTTTTTGTAGTTGTATAATTTGGGTCGACATGTAAAAGAAACACGAATGAGAAATGAATCAATTTTCGTGCTTAAAAATAACTATTTACACATCATCATAACACATGCCAGTCAGAGAATATATGTTTCAAAATGTTGTTTTCTCCAGACAGGAGAAGAGATTTTAATTCCAGAGAATTAGGATTCAAGGATGATCTCCCTCTGGAGTGGACACCAAAACCAGCAATTCAGACACATACATAAGCATGCACCGATTATTGTGGTCTTCACGAGCGTGTTCTTCTAATTTCATCGATTACACTCATTATAATAAGTATGACGAGAAACCGCGCAGACCTCTACTAATGACGCATACCAATACCAATTCATAAGTCCAACTTGGTTTTGATAGTTTATTAGATGCTTTATACTGTTGATGAAATGAATTAAGAAAGTAAATTATGATGGACGGATACGTAGCAGTACTCCAAAGCCAAATATCAGCTTCTAAATTTTTTAAATTGCAAAAACGTTTTCGCACAGATATAGTTTGATAATCAAAAGCATACCATGATTTTAGTACGTGACCATCATTGCAATTCTCAGGGGCAGTTGAAATTTATCAATGAATTATCTGACTTTCAAAAACTATTATTAAACAAATTGGTGCATATTAATCCGTTTATTTTCAGCCCCTTGAGCAATTTGTGAGTACATGGCACTATGGCACATGGTGTTTGTTACTGCTGAACTAAAACATTACAAGTGCAAAAATTGCCATTTGTTACCATCCACTTGTCCCATGATGAAGAACTTGGAGGATGGAGAATTTCTTCCACAAAGAGAATGGAAACTATTAACAATCCTATCCTATTAATAATGCAAAATTTGACCTTTACCCTTAACACTTCTTTCAAAAAAATGGGTGCTATAAGTTCAAAATATCATTAAATTAATTAGGGTTTGTTCATGGATCATGATTCATGAAGAGAGACCACTTGCATGTGAGTCCCTACTGATGACTGAGAGATGTAGTATTTTTCCATATTTATTTCGTCAGCCAAACAAAAAATTATGATAGTCTGGTTAAGTTAATTGGTGGTTATTAATACTTGAACAACTTCAACTATATCACACATTGATACAATGAAATTAAAACATCTTGCAAATACGTCTCATCTATCCCCATTTCGCGTATAAACCGAAGGCATAATATGTGGTCATCAATCAACCGAAACGATTCAGTTCATTCCACTATTATTGCTTGCTAAAGCGATAAAAATGTAGGTAGAATTCAATATCCAATGTAGAACATTATGATGCCGTATTTTTGCTAGAAGAAAATACAATGTGCTTTCAAGATGCCGCAGTTCATTACACTCATATTACACTGTAAAATCATAAAATTTGTTTTTTTGAATGCTGGAAGTTCATGATACCGTAATTTTTTCGAGAACAAAATAAGAACACTAAAAGAACATTTTAAGTTGCATGAAAAACTTTCAAAAGATTAACGGATGTGTGCGAGGCAAGGTTTTTATATTGTGCATGTTACCTGCTATACCGCATGCCCTTTTTTCTAGGTACGGGTCAGGTTACCAACATATATTATGCATTATTGCATCAAATGATCGAATGGTTACCTGTCATTCTGATTCCAGAAAGCTTTTGGTCGACTTAGACCAGCGAATAGATTTTAGGAACAAAGTTAGTATGTACATGCATGCTCCTCTAAAATTTCCTCCTCCTACATATATATCTACGAATACTTTGTTATACGATTACATAGTAAAGTAGCTACATAACAGCTAAGGTAAGACATTTTTAGGAAAAAGATAATACCTACAGTTTAACAATTCCTTCAGCACATCAATAAACAACCTGCATTTCTGCATATGAAGACTATGAAGACTTTTTTTCTGTTGAACAACAATGTGTTAAGTCGTAATGTGTAATATAGCTGGTAAGTAAAAGGTTGCTACCGATTACTCGCTCAGTAAATTTTATACAACTTTGTAATTGCATCGTGTTGGTGAGTGGTGAACTAATAAAATTACAATTTATCTGGTTAATAGTGATAATTAATCAGTTAAAATTTTGGCAAGTTATTGAATGCATTTAATTACGACAACTTCAAAAGTTTGGGGCATCGTTAGTTTTATGAAATCGTTGAAAGTACCAAAGTACCTGAATGCTTATGGCAAAAAAACCATTACCAATTACCAACTAAGCAGGAAAGATACATGAAAAACATCAGAAGCAATCCACACAACTAGAAAATCTAAAGGAAAATTATCATGAGCAACAGGGAGAAGTAAAAAAGCAAACAGCAGAATGCTTTGCACTACGAATATGATCTGTCTATAGTATTATTATGAGATGAGCATCCCAAGTAAAGTCAGCATATTACTGAGGGAGATAAAACCGCCACCAAAGCTTCTTTCATTACACACATCGTCTGTAGTTTTTGGTAACTAACAGAATAAGATGAAGGCAAAGCCAACTTTTAATAATAATAATATCATGGTTTGATGGTGAATTCAATGAACGCAAAGGACGGTCGGTCGGCTTTTCTTGTACGGTAAACGCTAGTGGTAGGTAACCATTCCCAAAAATACATAAAACGACACGAGAAAAGCGATCAGCAGGACAGTTTCATTTCAACTATCCACACAAAACATTCTATTAATCCATGCAGTGGGGAGATCTGTCTGTGAGTGAGGAGGAAGCTCTCTTCTTTGTCTGTTCTATTTGCCAGTGTTGCCCTGCTGCAACTGCATAAACTATATACATACATCTTTTCTTGTTGAATTGAGTTTTTACATTAGCAGTGAAACAGAGAAGTACAAAAAGTAACATACACATAACATTTTTACTCATAAATAGAACTAGACTCTCTGGTAGCTTAACCAACCATCATATCATCAACCAGTCAAAAGTATAAGCCAAAGCTATATCGTCTCTCCTCTTACCCAATCTTCTACCCTAGCTAACCCAATAATCGTGTAGCAAATCCTTCTAGCAGCGTATGTATATAAAGCAACAACAGTCAACAAATCCTGGTTGTGAAGTAAAGTCATTTCACAGCTCGCTTTAAAAAGACGAGTTTCACAAGCTGAGTTTCACAAACTTTGGCTTACCGTAAAGTACAAAGTTTGAAACGGACAGTTACAAGTTGTCACAGTGTCACACATTATCCACACGTTTGAAATTAGTCGTCCGAAAACAATTTTGCAACGAAAGCGAGGAGGAGGAAGCGGCTTTGATCCCACCGACACAAGCAACATAGCATGAAGGATAAGAAAACAATGGGGTACAATTTTGATCGTGTATCTGATTGGTTCGATGCGGACAGTTTCAAAATCTTCACACAGACCGTTAGAAGTGGTGACATATTGGAGTTGAGGTCAACTAGATGCTCTCATTGGGGCATAGCAATACGTATCAAGCAACATCCCATTAGTCCCAAGTCAAAGTCCAAACCTCGTAAGTCATATTTTCTACTCACAGCAAAACCCTTCATTTGCTGCACAGAAATTTTCAATTCAATAATAGTACTTTTTTATAAGTAGCTGATTGACAAGTAGGATGACTAATTTTTTATTAGAATTTTGAAGACACTGACCATACGAAAATAAATCAATCCTCATATAGAATAGAACTAAATTGTTCAAGGCAACATTTCATGTTTTCAGATAGATAGATTATGCTAATTGAGTCAGGTAGCAGCAAACTGCATTCTAGGTGCATCAGCACAATCTCACTCTGTGTCACAAGGTTTTTATGCACAAAATTTTAATGACAGCGCTCAGTTTGCATACAGTTAGTTGCGCCAATGCATTGTTGCATAGGACCTCATATATTGTATTGTGTGCTTATCAATTATACGTGCTAAGTGCAACAACTAAAAATATATTTTTCCCCCCTATATTCCTGCATGCATCAGAAACATACGAGCCGACAAGATCCTGCAAGCTGATAATCAAACAGACGCTTAGCGTCGTTCATTTCAGCAAATTTCGCATGCATTTCTGTGTATGTAATTTGATTCAACGAAGCTTCATGGCCTATTCTTCATACAGTCTGCTGCACACTTCATTACATGTCTAAGATCATTGCAAAGAAATGCAATACTATGATCTCTTACTGAATGCATTGTTGTATAATGGTTTACTTGCTTTTTAAACTAAATGAACAATCTATTCACTTTTTTACTCACATTATCGGCAAAAATAAGACAACGCATCAAATCAAAACGGTAGCTAGCACAGCAGTTAAAAGCTACTTGAACGTCAAAATTATTGTCAACAGGAATCCGCAAAGAACTCACCACATTCTGTTTTTCATAGAAAAAACATGATCCACTGTAGAGCTACGAAACTTCATTAGAAAATTAGTAAATGGTATCTACAGGGCCAGTTGGACGAAGCAGCAATGCATATCTCATGCAGCTCAAAGCATTGTGGCTTTTTACAATACACTCATTCGCACATTATTCCTGATATATTCCCTCTGCGTCATCATAATATCATCATAGTCATCATCATTTCTCTCCATTCCGTCAGCCAGCATTAACCTCTATGGATGCACATATGGGATCATTAATAGTATGAACTAAGGTGCAATTCTGAGAAAAATGATGATAATATGTCTTTGGTCGTAGTGCTGTACTCGCAAAAAATATAATTACAGTTAATGCAACAAGTCCATATTATTCGATATTAGAGGATCTTTAATAATATTATGTATGTAGCGTCAGGATAGAAAAGGCTATATGCATCTCCAAGACTAGAGTAGGAGTGGTACATTAGCAAAGGCAAAAGTTGCATTACAAAAATTACAGTTCTTTCCCGTCAGACAAAATAAGCCTAAATTAGGAGAGTGTTAGAAATGTCAAGGAAAGAAGAGGGCATGCACATAGACAAGCAAATGATGAATCATCGATTGTTTTTTGATTGATTGTCATTAAAATGTTTACAGATTCATGGTGTGTAAGCTACATTTAATCGAGAAATTTAAACTTTACACGTGCAACAAACATACCTAATATAAAGCATTTACATATTTTTGAATCATTGTTACTAATTTCCACTTGTCTAAGTAACAACGCATCAAGCACAGAAAAGCTCTCCGCTCTTCTAACACAGTTACATACGAAAAGTTCACCAGACAGGACTAAGACAGAGAATTAAATTGATCATCTAAATTGTTACTTGACCACGCATAACCTCTGCCTAGTCCACTTTGAATTATTTAGAGAATAAACTCATTCCCATACCGAAGAGATAAATGAATTATGCATATTTTAAGGAATTCGCTTTTCTACGAATTGTCTATTTCATATTATTTACCTATTGGGAATTTTACATCTACCTTTACTAAGAAAAGCGTGGAAAAGCTTATTTTTGATGGAAAATGTACGTCACGTAAGGAGTGTGCGAAATTTTATTGAATAGATAAGACCGTTAATGGTTGCATGCAAAAATTACATTTCATCTCAAAAAGATTTTGCATTCTTACGCACATTTACAATGTTTTTGGCATTGAAGGCATTAATGGCAAACTATTTGCTCCCATCTGTGAAAGTTCAGATGAACTCTTTATTAAATGAATAATCAATGAGGACACCAAATTAATAGTTTGCATTTGCATAAATATGAAAATGTAAAATCTGCTTCCCTATTACTCAGTCGCTCATCACGTGCAACGTCTTTATACATTCATAATTTGATACCAAGTGGTTCTAACAGTAAATATTAATAATTTCTTATGACAAATTAAGTTTGATTTATAAACTCTGAAACAAATATGTAAATATTATGTGCTCTTGCTTGCAGCAAAGCCAGTTCCAGATGAAATCATGGTATACCATTTAATCCACTCGTCCAAGAATCGAGGTCAAGTTGGACAGTTCACCTTGGAGGAATTTTGGCATGCTGATTGTCGAATACGAATCAACAATACCAACAACGGAGCCAGTCTGTACAGTACCTCGCCTCTCATGTCCAAGACTGATATTTTACAAAACGCATTTATCGTAAGCCAAGTCTTATTGTTTCACTCATAATTTTACACATTAACCAAGTACTCAACTCGTACTTCCTATAAAACAAACTAATTATATCATTTTTCATCAGGCACACGCATCAACTCAACTCAAGTGGCAAACATGCGCTGACTTTATACGTTGGGCTTCCGTAGAGCAACAAGAAGACATAATCCGCCGTAGTCCAGCTACAAGCCGTAACGCAACTACTATTGTCACTTCGGCCAGCTGAAAATTGATTCTTTGTAACAACAATTATTCCTTAAATTGCATTCCCACTACTACACGTTAATCGCGTTATTTTAAATGCTTTGAATGACATTACTGTCTATGAAGTTGCTGCGTTATTTTCATTGAATAAATCAACCAAGATGTTGTAATTTTTAAAGTTCATAAGCTTAATGTATGGAGAGCTTAACGCTTAATTATTTTGATATAAATATATATGTTGATCAGAATATTTGCATTTAATCTCAACAAGAGATCCTATAACTAGATACATGCTATGTAAGTAAGCCATTACGAATGAACGAAATTGTAATTCCAGAAACCCATTAACGAAAGATTTTAAAACATGAGTAATGTAGACTAAAACCAATGCTCATTATGTTACATACCTAACATCATAGACACATGAGCCACGATAGAAATAAAAAATTAACGAAACAACAGGTTCCAGAGTTAATTTCCTGACCTTAATGACACTGCTCTGCTATGAATTTCTCAAAACTTAATTACAAACTTTCCGTAACAGCGTAAGTTAATTAATCTTTATATACTGTCAGCTCTTAACAAATAGATTATCTAAAACTAATGACCTTGTATAATGTACTCTCAGTACTCAGGCAATAATAATAAAGCCAAGTCAAGCACACTACCGATACTATCATCTGTACAAAAGCATAAAAAGAAGCATACAAAACTGACCTCTCGGAGAAGTCCAAACAGTACATCTGTATTCAATGAACGTTCGTGGGCTTCGTCCATGATGACTGCACTATAGTTGTCCAAATCCGGATCTCGAAGGGATTCTCGAAGAAGAATTCCATCAGTCATGTACTTAATTATCGTTTTCTACACAAAAGAAGATATACCATTAATTTTTTGTTTCCAGTATCATCACATGTTGATATTTTGATAGACTTAATATTTTATAATCGTAGAATTCTCATCTGAAATCTTAAAACTGCTTTGAAATTTAAACTCTCACATCACAGGTACAATCCTCAAATCGAATAGCGTAGCCCACGTCTTGGCCAAGGTCCGTTCCCATTTCGTCCGAAACACGTTTAGCAACAGACATTGCTGCAACTCGACGTGGTTGTGTGCATCCAATCATTCCTCTCTTTGAATACCCTGTATATCAATAAAAACGTTAAATAACAGTAAAACATTTTTCAGTGTAGTTATCTGTTTCAAACACCATCTTCACCATCAGCCATCTTCTTCAGCATCATCTTAATCATCTATCTAATGTTTATATGTTGAAAAAAAGGCGCTATTTACCTTCTTCATGAAGATACTGTGTCAGTTGGGTCGTCTTTCCGCTTCCAGTTTCTCCAACAATTATTACAACGCTATTATCACGGATGACATTCAGCAACTATGGAACAAATTTCAATGAACAACATCATGCAAACATAAGCACATTATAAGTCACAAAGATTCTATGTAACTTTCTAAAAATTAAAATATAGGCCATAACATAAGGTATAAACAACTAATCAAAGAACCTCTTGTCTGACAGCAAAAACAGGAAGGTATTGCCTTTGTTGCAAAATTGACTTTTTCTTGGCGAATTCGCTCGTTGCTTGTCCTGAATCTTTCATATGTTCTGCGAATTGTTGTCCCTTTTTATAGTCAGATTCTCCCTCTTCGTTAACATTGTCATCCTGCGTAATATAAACACATATATTTTATGTTTTATACGAATATTTTATTTAAAAAGGACACTTGGTCACTATTTTTCACACATTTTCACATTTATCACAGCAACACGTCACAAATTTTCTCTTATCTTTACCTTTTCCTCTGTCTTTTCCATTCCCAGGATGTCCCCTAACTTTGTACCGGCTAATTCCCAATGTTTCTTCTGTGCTTTCTTTCGTTCCTTTTGTTCACGAAATTTTCGAACAGTGATACATCCTTTCCTAGCTATTATAGCCATATCAGAGGTTGGATCCTTCAAAATAAACATTGATCAGTATGGTATGAATAGCTTGCATCTTTTTTAAGCTTAATCAATTCATGAATAGTTTGTTAGTATTGAAACTTACCCGAACGGGTACCACAGGTTCAAATTGTTTAGTAAACACAATCCTCCCGTCCAGAAAAGGCGGAACTATGTTATGAACTAGAAGATGAACTCTTGCCTCATTATCTTCGTCATAGTCTTCGCTGGCGTCGACGCTCATTACAACTCCAGAAGTCAACAGACGATTTTTTTCCCACAACTCATTATCTCTATTAATTTGCCGCTGTTGAGCAGACATTCTTTGATGCTTCTTTTGTGCCAACTGTTCCTCCTTTTTCTTCGTGTAATCATCGGAAATACCCGCAAAGGGATTATGAATTTCATCATAACCTTCGTCCATATTATACCACTCTCTATCCAGGCGCTTCTGTTCATCTTCCCATTCCTCTCTGTCAACTTGAACATCGTTTTCATTAGAATCGTCGGTGCTTTTGTTTTTAACAAAGCCCGGCGTTTGGAGAATATGTGAGCTTCCGGGCTGCCTTACCCAAGGATTAAACTTATGTATTGGCGTTGGAAGTGGTGTTTCATCATCTCTTTTCGACCTCCCTTCAGGGCCTGGAGTTGGGCAATCCCACTGTGATGACCGCTTACTGTTATAGCCACTATCATCATCATCCCATGCACGCCGACTAGGAGTGTTGGCCACGCTAAGTGCAGGCGTCAAGGGTTCATCTCGAAATCTAACACTGTCTTCCCTACGTGATGTATGTCTCCTTTCTTCTTCTCTGTTACTGCGGGAAGAACTACGACTAGAGCGATTGAAGTCGCGATTTCTATTATCTCCATACTCTCTATCTCTTTGACGTTCTCGATCGTGGTCCCTATTTCTATTCCGGTCCCGCTCCCTCTGATAATCTCCCCCTCGCGGAAAATTCCGACGTTCTTCTGATCTTGAATGATATCTGTCGTCTTTTCGTCTTTCCTTTTCCTTTGATGAACTGTAATCTATTCTTCTGGACTTATGATGCCGGTCTTCTATTGCTGACTTGGCGGAGGTGTTAACACCACCTCCATATGAAGGTGTATCATCCTGATGGTCGCGATATCGTCTTTTCCTCTCATCATCATAATTAGAGGATCTTTTGTGAAATCCCCCCGAAGAAGTGCCTTCTCGCTCTGGCGTCAAATGAGGTACTTTTGAATCGGCTTGGAGCAACGCCTCCTTTTCCTTTCTCTTGATTTCTGGTAATTCAATAAAAACATTAATTGTGACTTGCTTGAACCACTTTGTGAAATGAAAGAACTTTCTGCTTCAACGAATTTACTATTCATGTATATATAAGATATGTAATTATGTAATACATACAGAAACACCACCAATAGTTAAATATGAGACACATATGAGTTACCTGCTAATTTATCCAATCCTAGTAAAGATTTCCTTGGAATATCCGGCTTTTTGAACTCATGTTCTACCTGTGACTTCTTTTTAATGATGAGCCCGCCTGCAGAAGAACTGGAGCCTTCCAGACGATGAATTGAAGGATCGTCATGCTCCATCGTTAATAATAAAACAACTGTCTAAAATAAAATGAGTAGCAGTTGAAATTGTTTGATATTCGGATGTCGAACCGATTTCGTAGTGTATTGCAACTACGCAGACGGATGAATGTTGGCAGTTGACAGGCGGAACTGAACGCTTTGAATAGCACAGAATGATAATAAGGTAACGGTTGATGAGTTTCTCGTATTCTTTTATATTTTATATCGTAAATATATTCACATTAATGCTGACACGTTCAAAATCATGCCCAAAATGAAGTGTCCGTGCTGGTAGTTAGCGTTTGTCATCTATATGAATTATGATCGATTAACTTATTATACTTGCATTAAAGTTTTGCACACAGTTTTTGAGAGTTATTACAAGGCACTTTTTTCCAGCCAGCAAACTACCAATCTATTAACTACCAACTCACTGACACCAACCATCCACATTAAATGCGCTGAAAATACTCAAAGTCAAACCTAGAATCATTTTCGCAGGTTTGGCAGTGGTTGATGATAATTGAACATTGACACTAGAACAAACCAAAAGCACGAAAAATCGACAATTGTTAAAACTTAAAAACTCTTGCTTCTGTTTACCGCTTCAAGATTCGTGCACCATGTTTTTATTTTTAAAAGCAAGCTCGCCAGCCAGTTACAACAATCAAGTATTTCTTAGCACAACAGTAACAAGTTGCAACTAAAATTCCACTAAATACAGCTTCACTCATTTTAAATGCACTACATTTTGAGATGAAAAACCGAGCACAAGCCATTTAATTTGTTGTCTTTCATAGCATTATTAGTGTTTGTTGTATTTACACATGTGTGCCAAAACAGCAACATATGACATTGACGCTCCTTGTGAAGAAAACGAAACAACTGGATGATTTGAGGCAGAGCACTTTCCCGCTATGTGCACATCTCCCCATTCCTAATAACGGTCTTGCAGCAAAATAATGAAACAAAGACATTTTTAACATTTCCACAGATCAGCAAAGGTGGATTGTGGCCTTGTGTGTGGGTCTTGCAAGTTGCAATCAATGCAATACAATGGGTGAGGAAAATGCAGTTTTCCTTTCCTGTCGAAAAATGAAATATGGACAATGGTTAAAGGTTAAGTGGGTAACGTGACTTTTCAATTTGTTAAGATAAGGAGCAATGGAGCAAGAACAAAATTTCTCCTCTTCTCTGGTGGGGAATAGGTGGTTATTACCACCTACCTATATTATCAGTGGTAATATAAATGCAAGTGTTTCCATTGAAAGAAAATGGCCACGTTACGCCCATTCATGCATCCAGGAAAAAAACTGCAGTTCTGTTGGAGAATACTGCGTTTTCAGTATTTTCAAGCAGAAAATGAACAATAAATGTAGTCCAAAATGTTCAACATGAAAAGTACTAAGCGGATGCAACTTTTGGAAATCATCTAATTCATTGCATAAATAAGCCTCTCCATTAGATTCCTAAGTTAGATTCATTCATGGGTCAATTTATACAGGTAACGCGAAAAAAAGTTTTTTATGTCATGCTTTAAAAATCAGTGTACTTTTTTTTAATGAATGGTCCCTCCATATACTAGTACTAAAGGTCCCAGGTTCAAACAATTATGATGGTTCAAGTCCATGGTTGCATTAGAAAGTACATAATACTGAATCACGAACTATTTGATTTTATACATAGAAAACTTAGCTTACATTTTCACGACGATGGATTGGTAAGCTTCATGTGGAATAATTTTTTAAAACACGTTATGTCATTATGAACTGCGTATTTATTTGCTATAGCCAACTAGAGTTTTTTAGTAAAGATTACATTTATCTATGTTTTCCGAAGAACGTTCTATCACTGGGAGATATCCAGAGATGACATTTGCCCATGTTGTTTTTCACTATGTACTTAAAGGTGTAAGGATTCGAATTTGCTGCTTCTAATTCCTCCTCTTTCTGTCGCATTTCCACCAGCATTTCTTGACTGACTCCTATTGCCTTAAATGGAAGTTTTCCGATTACTTCCTTCAGTATGGGTTCAACTTCCTTGAATTCACATTGACCACCGATCTCTAAAATTACTCTTCCATGCTTGATTGGAGTGATATAATGATCAATTGAGCCTTTTCCACCTCCCATTCTTTTTCCTTGTCCCTGAAACCCATCAAGTTTCATAGTGAATTAGATGATATTTACCTAATTGGGATATGAAATACTGATATATAAATAAAACTCGGCGTACTTTCTTTGTAATCGGCTGCCAAGGTGGGTCTATTCTCCAAATAGCAAACATTCTGTTAGCATCCATCCTTCGGCCTATTGTAAGACGCATCATTTCAAAATGACCGTGACGAAGTCTTCCAGGAGACTGTGCCTATATACCAAATCATTAAAACACGTAATATTCAACTGAACAGAAGAAAATACACTTTTTTCACTACAGCGTTTGGTCATCGGTCAGTTATAATTTTCATATTTAAAGAACACTGCATTGTTTCTTACAACTATTCCATACTGCTTGTGAATAAAATCAGTGTGAACCGGCTCTGGACCCCGCATGAATCTCAAATTCTTTTGGCTCTTTGGTGGACGTAGGCCAGCTGGGTAATTTGGGACTTTTTCCGCAAACCTCAACTTATTCCGCTCGGGAAACTGAACACCTGAAAGTTTTTTAAAATTTTAAACACCTATGTGAAAGGAGAGAAAGTCAAAACAAAGCAATATACATATTATTTTTTAGTTCACCTACCCTCATAGGTTGGAGGCAACATAAGTTTCTTCAGGCCACGTGTTTGCAAGTAAATGCATTCCATTTTTGTACTTGTAATAGGAGGTATCCCAGACCGCGAGGTTAATAAAGAAACTGCAAAATGAGTCGAAAACAAATAAATTACCGACCTGTTTTTTTGTTTTAGATATATGATACATTCCTATTGCATGATAGTCATATGATAAGTAACGTTAAGTTCCACCCTTACTAATACGAGTAGCCATTTTACTGTTGTCTGTTTGGCAACTGCCAACTTGACTGCAAGATTATCAGTACACTGAAACAATGTCAAATGATGGCGGAAATGCCCCTTTCTGTCGTGTGATGGTGAATAATTTTTAAATGATGATTTTATTTAGCTGAAAGTTACTGACAGTTGATTAGTACAGAGTAGATCGCAATTTAACGATTTCTCAGTAAAGTGCTCGAACGCAACACGTGACATGCAACGAACTTATAATGTAAGCATCTAATGATCAAGAATAAAATCCTCTCACTAATCTAATCACTCGTAATAATAGTTAATCACCATTAATCACTTGAAAAAATGCTCATCCAGATGATTTTGTTATGTTATGATATTGTTTGTTTACCATCTTGAGCAAGCCAACACAACATCAGTCATCGACCGCTAGTTTTCACGTTGCCCCGATATCTGTTGGCTTGAATTGATATCGTATGTATTCTCCCTTCATTTGGAATTTGGAATGTAAGGTGGCGCTGGTGCTTCTTAACTTTCTGGCTCGCTTGTCGTTGCGTTGTTGTCAGGAATTCATGAAATGCATGCTTTAGTTTTGAGTGAACCAGTGAACTGTGACTTGACTTGAATTGATCAAATGTGAGAAATCAGTCGATAAGAACGTTTAGGACCAGATTATGATTCAATTACTTGAGGTGGAATTTTATCATGCTTCGAAATTATGACACTTTACATAATTTCCATGTTCTGAAGTCTGACTTGGCCTGTAAAATAGTATGGTGATTACGAGTCCAGGTTTAGTGTACAGCACACAAGAGGAAATATTTTTTGCCTCACATTACCCCTATCCTCAGCCACCTCAGATTTTACACCTTAGCCATGGCCTGTGATGTTAAAATGCGTTTTGTCTATGCAATATGCAATTATTTATGGGACGACGCTAGTTACAATCTTACAATCCATGACCCATGCAAATAGTTTTTGATGCTTGTTTCGAAAATTAAAAATAAAATAAAACCTTTCGAGCCCGTATTGAATTTTTGGAATATAACTTTTATTCATGCTTCATTTTCACACACAACTTTTCATCCCTACGATTAACAATATTAATCGATAATATAGATGTTTATTTTATTTATATATAATATGATATATATTTACTATACTTATTAGTGTGAATTTATAGATTTTGTGACTGCTAACAATAATTAAGGGCAACAGTAATTACTAAATCTCCTACATGCTACGTAGATGCTTATTTTCGGAAAAAATTAAAATATTTTCGTCAAATTAATCTGTTTCATATATCTTAACACACAAGAGTTTTCTTGCTAATAATACGCATATTTTACAAAGTATGATCTATACATCATATGATATTCTAAATACATGAAACACATATTATTAGAGTAGAGTGTATGATACAATTTAGAGATAGGGGTTAGAAAATGTACACCTTCACGTTACTAAACGAGTAAAATCCATGTCACAGAAAGCAATCCAGATACTTTACATTGTATTATATATTATTTAAAATAGAGTCGAGTATTTAAAATATTTGAAGTTTGGTTGGTTTGTGTTGTTGCTTTGTATCGTACAGAGAAAACTTGACAATCTTGTAAGTGGTAGCGGTTTTCTACTATCAATGCAATGAAAAATAATGATTTCATTTACCTATGTAGTTTCATTTTTCTCGATTCAATCCAATCAACCCTTAAATTATGCAACTACTATATTGAATAGCGCAACAAGACGGCTGGTATCTCACTCTCACGATCAACAAAATGTTTACTTTATATTTTAGCGAGATATATATATTTTTTGTCCCACATCCTGATCTAACCTTAATCCCAAATTTTTCAAGCTATTCGACTATTTCGCTATTATTGGGAAAACCTATCGATTTGCTGTTTCGAATTGTACATTGGTACATGCTTTTTCTATCTAGAGTTTTGTAATATTACATAGGAAACATTGTGCTCTTTGGATTGATTCACTTTATCCGATTACGAGTACATATACTTTTTAATTCCTCATTCAAGTCTGTTGTACGACACAAAAAACGGTGAAATTCACTAATACATATAGAGTTTTGGTTATGAGCTACGTATTTACTTTTTTAAACAGGAAGTGGTGAGCAATAGATACTCTGTTTTAAAACTTACAAGTATGTATTATTCATGCAAGCAGTTGATGATGTTATTTTGTAAGGAAAAAGTAATCATCCATCAGAAACGATGACATACAGAAAGTTTTCGTAAAGTGTAATCGAACCCTACTCTAAGTAAGTGCTATAAATATTGCGAGTAAAATTATCATGATATTTAAAACTATGTTTAGGAAATTACTAAAGACATTCGTATTACAACAAGAGAACATCGTATCACAATGTAGTGTTAACAGACCACATAAAGTCAATGTTGATTCAATTGTTTCACAATATAAAAATTAGAGCTTAATTTATGTTTCAAAAGTTATTGATTACATATGAAAGAATCAAGCAATTCAGAAGTGAATGTATTTGCAACAACTTAAAGAAAAAACACTGATCCTTTTGACGATATCATTCATGACTTAAATTCACTGGCGCAATCGACACATAAATTAAAGGTTAACTTTTTCGATATCTATGCCTCTCTAATCTTAACAATCAACTATCGTTATTCTATTCCGTCATCACCCTTAAAACAACGTATAAACTGACCACACATTAAAATCCGCAAAACTGATTGCTTGGTTGCACACATTCGTAAGGTTCATCATTCGTAGCCTGTATTGAACTCTAAACACAGCAGAGTGAACAGAGTCTGCCATGCTTTTCCCTTAAAATTATACTCTAAATTAAGCATTACATCCGAAAATCGTGCTGTTAAACACAAATTAGTGCTAATAAATGTTATAAAAACTGAACTAGGTGATTGGAGATGCTGGTGTGTCGACAGACATGCTAGAATTACTTTTAACGTTTAGTGATAAAGAAGCTAAAAAGGTAAAATATTGTTTGTGCCCAGATTTATTCAAATCCCATTCAAAGAAACTTTCATACTGTGCAAAAAAATGTTTGTGCTTTCTGCTGTGCAAGAGGACAAGTAAACACGTATTCAGAAAATAAGGTTTTTGTATACAGTTGTAAAAACCTTTGCCTTTTGATACTACTGACGGAAATATATCTGGCCATTGATACTGTCTCTAAATCATGTTTTAAATTGCAGGGTGTATTTCCACCAAAAACGCAAAATTTCTCAGTTTCTATTTGATTAAAACATGCTGTACATTAATAACAAGAAGATTGTGTTACTTTCTTAAAGAAACACAAAATATAGGCATAATATGTAAGGTGCTTTGATTCAAGCCTAACTAAAGTAGTAATACGACGAAAGACTAGATTCCCCATATCCAAACCTTAAAAAGTGCAGTACATCCCTGGAATATTCTGAGCTGAAAATATACTGATTCTCATCATATTCAATAATATATTTCAGAATCATCACTTTCTACAGTACTTAATATTTAATGCAACTGGCTTTTCTCTTTCCTTGTCAAAATTGTCATGCATCCTCTGGTAAAATTTTGGGTATATCTAGCAGCTAGCACTTTAAACGTGCCACAAGAATAGGATTCTATTCCAATAAAATATAAATACATAAAAATAAATGCAAAACTAGCAACTAACAAAAATGCCGCAGTATGCAAACGGGAGTTCAAAATACATTAGAACGAAGGACATCGTATTTAAGTTTTAGAGATCAAACTCGATATCTTTATACAGCCTGCAGTCACGGAACCCTCTAGCCATGTTTTGCGCTACTCGTCTCCGATTCTCCAATATTCTTGCATGCCAATAATAATCAAATGCTAGCTAGATGATCTTCCCCATCAATGATAATATCAAAACATAGAATAAATCTGTGCTTGAGAGGAGTTGGTGTACTACACCAAAACTGATCGCATAAAAATGTGCTCTTCAGCGCAGGGAATCATAACAATTTGTAGTTAATGAACATCATGTGTGTTTAGGAAGGCAGTTTAACAAAGGATGTACAACATGAAATAACATAACATGAAATAATTAAGACTCGAGCTTACATTTAATTATAAAACTATTTTTCCTATTTACACTGTTGACGATATTAATACAACTTATTTCAATATCATACTCACACACATACTTAAAATAATAATAATACAAAATGCATGGATTTTAAAACCGGTTTTTTTAAATTTATATTTTATGCTTCTGATACGTTTCTAAATATGTTTCTATTATCCTATTCGCTATTTTTCCATGAACCCATATTATACATTATATCGATAAATCCATCTTTGTTTAAAATGACACTAACCAAGTAAATCCTTTATTATATTCGCCAGGTAAACTTTAGATGTAGAGAAAATTATGTGTTACTATTTTGTATTCAGTATTGAGAATCCTAACATTAACCCATGCTTACACTGCACTCGTAGAAATTACCTGGTAGAAGGTTTGTGGATTATCTAATGAATGATGATAGTAGTTCCATCACGGATGAAGGATGAAAAAATCCGAAAATTTCATCTTAGACGCACTTTTTTGTTACTGGCTATATGTAATATATTATAGCGATAGTCATAACTATGTTTCTAGTCACCGCACGTCTACAATGTACATATTTTCGTTTTTATATAAATGTGAAATGGTGCTTTTCTATCGGGAATTTACCTCTTAAAGAATGTGATTAATTTACTAAAATAATTATTTACATATTTCGCGAACATAGACTCGTAGCAAATTAGCCTGTCGCTCGTGTATTCCATTGTTTGTTTATATTTCCTAAGTTTAATTACTTTTGATAGTAAGACCGAAAATCATTATTACGAACTTAATATACGCCTAGTTCTTCATGCAATTTTTCTTGTATCAAAACGACTCTAGATTTTATAATATTTGTATATTTACAAGTCATATCCTACTTAAATTTCATATTTTTCTAAAGCTCTACTGATGTATTTGGCTATATTGGTTGAAAGGACATTCTACCTTTTGTCTGATTTCAATTAACCTTAAATATTCTCTGGTCCTTCCTTTGTTGAAAAAGTTTTTCCTTACGTATATCACGTAACTTATTAAAATGGAATGATAGTTTTATGCGTAGAGACAAACTATGACATAATATTCTTTTATGGATTTAACATTTTTTCTATAATATTATTATTATTACTGTATATATTTCCAGTATACATTGCAGCTCTGTCATGCAAAAAAAAAACCATCACGAACCAAACAAGTTGTCATCTCCTGTCGCAAAATAGATATCCCTTACAATATGTGCTCGCATCGTAAGAAATAGAAATGCTTAACGTTTTACTATAATCTACTATTTGTTTCCTAAGTATACGTATACCAACTTTATAAAAAGCGGAGTATTTTCACTGGGAGGATTTCATTAATACATGATTTAAGCGGACCCTGTCCTATTAGTAATGAGAAAGTTTAAAAGCTATTACAAGGTTGCATGATCACCAGATCAATCCTTTTATTTAAGAGTTATGAGCTGGAAGAGGAAATCCTAAAGATCGAGCATCCAGTCTCATCAATGCCTCAGACAAATCTGACTGTTGTTGGCTTAAAATGGAATTGAGCTGATGAGGATGGTGATTGAGGGGATGAGAATGATGAAGGTGGTGAGGATTGGCCATGGAATGTGGAAGATTTCCTGGTTGACCCAAGCCAGCGTCCATTCTGTGATGGTCTGGAATACGGTGATGTCCACCATGTCCATTTGATACATGGTTTCCAGGTGCCGTGTGATGTCCAGGTTGAGCATGCTGAGAAATCATAGTATTCATATGATTTCCCATGATTTCTCCATTTGGTCCATTATGCCCAGCATTTGAAGAGCTGTTGTTATTCGCCGAATTGGGACTTGACCCTCCATTCTGATTTGAGTGAGAGTTGTTATTTCCTTTCGCGTTGTTGTTGTTATTGTTGGATGAGCTATGATTTTCAACCGCAAGGCGAAGTGCCTCTGCTTGCGAACGAATTAACGCTTCTGCTTGCATTCTCACATCGGGGGACATCATTTCAGGATTTTGGTGATGAATCAGATTTCGGATGTCGTTTGGTGCCCCTCCAACTGGTGGGTTAGCTTGTCCATTTGGTCCAGAAAGCATAGCTGCCATTTTCATCGCATCCTGCAACTTGTTTGATGATTGAACCATACCGTTTTCTCCTGGAATTAAACCGTGGGATCCAGGATGATGATGTCCAGTCCTGTTTTGAATACCTAAG
>JAQIXX010000473.1:0-58777 GCA_034700605.1 Willowsia nigromaculata | reverse complement strand
AGTGAATATTATCATGTAAAAACATGATTTTTTCCATATATTTCCATGTTACATGTATTTACATGTTCGTACCTTGAGAATTACCCAGTACTTCATAATATAGTAATACATTTGACCAGACTCGGGTTCATACTCAATCAAAGTCGCCCTTCAGTAGTCTCATTTGCCTACATTTTTCTCTATCTGCTAAATGTCAGTAGTGGGCTGTGGACACTCGTTTTGGTGTTTGAAGATACATAACTACTGGTAACTTTTACTTTTCCATTTTCCTCAGAAACACACCACCAGTGCAATTTAGAAAAGTTATCTCCAAATAACTTTTGGATATTATGCCTTTGTTCCTTTCCATATCCTCACATCTTTATCCTCATAATAAAGTGATCTCATCTTCTCATTCTATTCTACGATACCCGTTCAGGGTTTGGGCTCCTTTTGTAGTGTGGAGTTTGGAGCGAGACAAGCTGTTGTACATTATTCTTACAAAAAATCTACAACATGAAAAGGAAAGAAAGCAGTTGATGCTAGTTGCATGAATGAAAAAGGATGAATTTGATGCGTGCCTGTCTTTTTTCCATACATATGTATATGTAAGTTAATACAAACACTTATTCTTGCATACTTTCACATTCATGAAAAGTAAATCTTCGAGTATCAGTGGGGAATACGAGATAGGGTGAGTAGGGTGAGTTTAGGACATTCAATATTCCTAAGTAGAACTATCCCCATTATTGTTCATATCATTTATTATTAGTATAATATTGCACATAAACTCAATCCATCCAGATCTCCGGTTAACAAGTATTGTGCTCGTGACAGATTTACTGAATTTACTTATGCTCTCTACCTTTTTCTCTCTTTTCCTTCATTCAAGAGAAAAACAAGTTCTTCTGATGTAATACAACATGCTTATTCTTTGCCTACGTTTGGTCTCTCTATGCAAAAATGTATGTGTATGTGACGATGAAGATTAATCATGGTTGTATAGGTGGGACTGAATCTCTTAATACAACTCTAACGTTTGCTTCTTTTTATCATTCCCATTTGATTATTTCTTAGCTGCTTAGCTTCATAATTAGCTCATTTGTGACTCAACCTTCAATTTTTGTATCAATCATAAACCATCTTAGGACGACTATGCAAATGCATAAAAGGTAAGATGCATTGACATTATTCGTTCCATCATTCAAAACTGATTGTCATCATAAAAACATTTTGTATCTTTCTGTACTGCTTTTGTGGATGTCAATATACTTATTATCAATATTATTGGTAAACGTACCTATATTATTACGTTTATAGCGTTCATTCTTCAAGACCGTGAGCCATTTTTATGTGAAACAACATGAAAGAATAATGTCATGCAAAATGAAATTGACTGACTGAATCACTGTTTGATTTACACTACATTAAACATTGTGGGTAGTCGATTAAGGAAAATAACGAAAAAAAAAGAATAGAGAAAAAGGTATAAAAAATAGCACGACAAAAAGATGTCATTTTTTATGTTAGCTCTCCCCGTGTAAAACGAGCATGTACCCTTCTTTCTCATTTAATGTCATATATACTCCAACTTAATAGATATTTTAGGTCCCAATTCCCCTCTCTTGACCCAACAAAGTTTACTCGTACACAAACCGCATTTTTCTTGTGAAATTGGGAAAGGTTCTGTGTGGAACAGTATTTTCCAGTAAAGTATGCATAGTGTGCCTGTATCTGATACAGGGAATCTTCGGAAACATTTTGTTTCTTTTTAACTTTTGCATTCAATGTCATCATCATCTTTTATCTCTCAGTGTCCATCATTATTCTGGGAAGACTCATTTCTTTAGTTCTTTCATGTGGAAATAATTTCAGTCTTTTACATTTTGTGATTTCTTTTTCTGAATACCCGACGGAGTATCATCACTCATCATCATATAAAAAGCATCTTGGTATTGTACACAAAACAGTTTATACAGTCCGCCAGCCAGTCCATTCACAACTGTAGAGTTGATGTATCATTAAAAGTACAATAAATTACGGTCACGTTAAGGTATGCATTATCTCCGGACTTGGCTGGGGCTACAAGAGAACGCGAGAAAATATTCTACTTGACTTTTTAAATCTGGCAAAGAAAATGAAGAGATTTGCACCAAAAATGACACATTGAGCTCGTAACTCGTGTGGCATCCATAAACAGACAGATTTTAGGCGATGTAATGCTCTCTGGGGTAACTGACATGCATTCATGCATACCAAACTCAACATTGTTTTTTGTGCATCAACTCTCCCCGCATATTATGCATGTGAATGTGCAGGCCAATCTCTTGCACTGACACCACTTTCTCTCAACTTCTTCAGAGATTTAAATACAAAAACATTTCTTGGAACAAGGAGAAGAGCATAAGTACCCAAGTACAAGTAGAAATGGGAGGAAAATGGGATACACTTTTGATGTTATTTGCTTTCTAGCACGGCTTTTTCAAAGGAGAAACTGAGGGGGTAAAATATTGTGGAATAATGTTTAGGAAAAGAGTTGAACACTTCTTTTTAAAACGAAAATGACGAATGAGGGAGGGAGTCGTTCATCATCATCATGATCATAAGTATGTATAATATTATCTAACATAACAACAAACAGAATGAAAAAGAGAAGGAGTGGTGGTTGTCGGTTGAGGGAGTAAGTTGAGTTGTTACATGAAGACGGATGCAATATGATTTGGTTAGTTTGTATACCCACATGTAAAGGCATACAAAGTACCAGCGTAGCTGACTTGCATTATATTACGTTTTATTGTGCCTTAGATATTACTCGTGGTAGAGCATGTTTTGTGCGAAATTATTGTTAATATACTGTAGGCATCTAAGTAGTATAAAAATGGAGACATGTTGGTCTTTCTCATTCCGGTATATACACTTCCTCCATGAAATCAAGCCGGCAGCAGCAACGTGAGGCAGACGTAGACATTCAGCTCTTTAGTGGCTTTGGCATGGATTATGGCTTTTTTGGTTTCCATGATGATCATTTCATATCCGGCCAAATGGAGTCATATCTTGGCATCATCATTAATAGTGGTGGCGGCATGTGTCACACAGGGAAGTGAATCGAGTTAAAAGACTTACAATCCCACATCATCATTATCATCGTGACGGCCGCCGCTTTCTTCATTCATTCATGCTAAAAACCTAGTTGTTTCACTAATGTGTATAGACTCAACTGTCTCTTTTTCTTAGCTCAGCATCTTTATTTCCACGTCTTTAACATCCTCTTCAGCATACTCAGTTTTCCTCCTTTGTAAACATCATGTAAAAATGATCAAATGCTGTGCCCTAATGTATAGAAGAAAGCAGAAGACGACATCATTGATTTTGTTATTTGACATTATTGTAAATAATGCATAGCATCTGCATCTACAGAAAATCTACTCATTGTTCGAAATAGTCATTACTCAAAAACTTTTGAGGAGAAAATTCTTTCATAAAAGTATGATGAAACGTAAGCAAAAGAATTACCCATGACATTCATCATTATGCTGATGTAAAAAAATTCTCCTCCCACGGACACAGAAAAGAGTAAACATAAGGACATTTAAGAGATCACAAGAAAAGTGGAAGGAGTAAAGTGGATTTGGATGGAAGAAAGTAACAGCGTGTCACTTTAAGTATCCCTCCTTCTAAACTATTTATAGGCCACGACAAGAGCAAGCAGGATACATAAATATGTCTATACACATTTAAATTGATATATATTATGAATAAAAGCAACTTCAACTCGTCAGTCATCAAGATCAACAACATCAGGAGGAGGAAAAAAGAGCAATATTATGATTCATAGTGATCGTTCCAGAGACTCGTGGGTTATGCTAGAGCAGAAAAACAAAACTCGCATGCATTTTATATCATATAATTCAAGACCATATAATATAATAATAAATATTCTTCTTTCTGTTATGCGTTTTCCATTCAAGTCACTTTATACATTTATAATATACTTTTCAAACCTGATGACTGCGAGTCATCTGCATAAAGGTAAAAACACGGAGGGGTTATGTCATTGAACATGTCATAAATCATGTAAATTTATGAATTTAGTGTGGTTTCACCCGGTTGTGGTACACAATATAAAAAGCAATCACAACGATTCCAACTTTATACGCAGTGCTTCCTATTAGAACACGTCTGTGGGTTATGTGTGTGCTCGTTTTGTATTGTAAACACGTTAACAGATTTGAATAGGTTTGTAGGTAGTACAACCATCTCTTTGAAAAACCTTTTTTCCCAATGAGAACAGGCTTCTGTTTCCACTCACAAAGGCAGTCATTAACTGAATGCATGAATCAGAATCAATGTAAAAGCAAATACAGTAATTTCTGGAGCATTTATCCAGCATGAAAATCGAAGGTCGAATTTCTAAACAAGGCGTGTCAAAATCTACAAAGAAATACCATCGTTATTTGATTTGAAGAAGTAAAAGAATTTTTGGGATAACTAGGCCGGTTAGTGCAATCCGCTAAAAAGTAACTATTCACCTTTGTCTCGGTCGGTTTTCACCCTACACAGAATCATAAAATAGTGTATTTGTGAAAGTTGCGGTGGTTTACTCTTTCTCGCTAAACAACTTTTACTTCTCTTGTTTCCACGGATGCGTTAGCCCTCACTTCTTCTGCGGCTCCCACCACCAGCTTTTCTCCTGTTTTATTTCTTCTTTGGTAGATAGATGCAGAGTGCATGATGGTCCTTGGAGGGTTTTCAGAAGAGGAACATCAACATTCGTCATGCCTCTTGAAAACCCCTTATCATGACACCTACAAAAGTGTTCCGGACTTGACTACATTACCATGATTCTTCCTACCGCATTAGTAAGCATAAGTTGAGTGTAATAAAATGACTGTAACTAGCTGACAGCTGCAAGTTTATTACATACGTTATTTTGACTACTCTATTTGGGGAAAGGTGTAAGAAGCATTTTCTCCGCTATAAATCTCACATGGTACAGTATATATTAAGCTATTTGTGTAATATGTCCAATTTGAGACTTTTTTCTTCCAGCAATTCATCCTTCTTCCCCAGAAGATTGTACTGCAACGAGGAAGATAAGTGTGGTGTGCTTCTTGCTGGCAGTTTTATTGCAGCAGTCGCAGAAAAACGTACTTGCTTGCAGCGTTCTGATGGATATGGATACTGAGGGGTTTAATTGTACTATTCATCTCCTAATAAAAACGAAATGGTATCGTTAACTAATAATAGTCCTCCTGCATGTGAAATGTTCCACGAAACCCTTAACTCTACTTACCATTGCCATTTCTAAGTTTCATTTATTTCATTTCGTAATTATGTGGGATAGGTGAAATATTTACGATGAAATTACACCCCAAGAAACTGTTTTTGTTTTGAGAAATTACTATAAGCACTAATCTTTGTACTTTAAATTTTCTTGCATTCATATCTACATTATATTTTCTGCTCTTTTTATTCTCTTTTATTGTTACCATCATTAATCATCAAAGAATACTTCAAAAACATTCCTGGAAAGAAAGCCTACCTCCAACAAAGAAAGAATGGCGTATGGGCAATGTGGTTCAAACAAAAGCGAAAATAACAAGTATTCCTCTAGATCTTCGTATAAGAATGTAGTGAAAACATTTAAGTCAAATGCCCAACAATTTTGTGATCGGATGAATTGTTAAAATTCTTTGTGTATATGCTTATGTTATTTATGCTATGTATACTTGAAATACAGCACACATTTGTAGAATAAATGCAGTATGCTCCTCGGAGTTGAGAAAAATTGAGGGTTGAGTATGTTGAATCAAGAAATTAAGCACACGTTTGGCCAAACAATATAATTTATTTTCTCAAACGTATTTATTCAGTTAATCATCTTATTTCAATAATCGTAATGCTTGAAAATTACAATACGGTTTACATTTTCTTAACTTTAAGCAATTTTAAAATACACAATAAAAATGAACAGACACGTCATTTCTTCACACTCAAATATCAGACGTTTTAATTATAAATATGTATTAATTTAGCAGTATTTGCATTCAATATATTTCATATTAATTACATTCAATCGTATAGCTTATTCACGTCATATAGATAGGTATTCATTTTAATATTTAATTATGATCGATTGTCTATGAATGTAGACAAAGTATTTAATAGGCTAGTAAAACTTGCGTACAACTCGTGCTCAATACTACTTGTTAATTAGCGTTGGCTATCTACGGGAGGAAGACTTAAATACTCGTTACAAGTTGGATTTTTTGGTTTGTATAGTGGTCGAGGGTAAGTAGATGCTAAGTTTTGGAGGGAGAGAGACGATATATAAACAAATGTAGTAAACCATACACACATACAGGCAAAAACTAATATACTTTCACTTCTGGGAGCTGTGCATTCCTGTATCTTCTTCTGAAGAACCCATGATGCTTTTTCATTTATTGTATATAGTTTTCTTAATTTTTAAACAAATAGACGTAAAAATGCGAAAATTAGTAATTATATATTTAACAATCATGTTACCTGAGATAGAGTCATTGTCATTCCAATTCTTGCAAGACTAATTACGTATGATAAATGCCGCAAAACCAAAAAAAACAGTGAACAAAAGCACCTAACTATGCATGGAAAAAGTCATCTGAATTTTCATATTAGCAGTGCCGAGTGTTGCACAATACGTGTGGGAGCTGTATTGGCTTGCATGGCATTGACGAAATAAAAGAAGAGAATTGTGCAGTTTAAGGGGCGAGATCACTTGAATGACTTGTTTTACTACTGTTTATATTGCTCGGGACTCGTAGCATTTCTATTGCAAGCAGTTATTGTACTGCGGGATCTAGCAGTAACACTTGAATTTTTGTTTTGTCTGTGCTTTTCTACAGCTTTATCATAACTGAGACGGTTATGGCAGTCGTTGTTGTTCCAGCCAGATCTACTTTTACTCGAGCCTGCTTGAATGTCTATAGTTGAGACGCGAGCTGCTTTATGCAGTGCAACAAGAATTCAAAACACTAGTAAACTGATATGAGACCACACTGCCATCATAATAATAATAATATGATGATAAACATAAAATGCGTTTGAATGAAACACGTACGTATAGTAATTGTCAATTGTATATTCGATATACATTTGTGCTTTAAAGCCGTTATACTCTGCGCTCTATGTATAGATTATTCGAGTGAAATAGCAGCAGTCCATTCGATACAATACGTGCACATACGCGTATATGCACTTATATAACATACATCTCTATACACTATAAAAAATGTTTGGCCACCATTCATTCACTATTTGCCGCAAGCAAACCACTTTTCTCTGACTCGAGATTTCTCAGACTATTAAGGGAGCTATTATTTGAACATTCTGTTGACTTGTAAGTAAGTTAAAATAGGGAAGTGGAGGAAAAGGCATACTGCCACGCACATTATTACCCTACAGTAGCCATATTATTATTATTACTTACCATCAGCCGTATACATGTGTACTATTATAGTGTAAGTTTAACGTTTTCAGAATCCAAAACAACTGCTATCATTCTTGCCTCTTGCCTTTCTCTCTCGGTGTCTTTCTTCGTTCCCCGGTCTCTGTACATATCTGTAAATGGTGATGAGGAGGACGAAGAAGATGAGGCGACGTTGCATATCTATATGATCGGAATGCCTGGTTCTTCTGCTTTTTAAAGCCTAGTTCTATCTGAGAAGAATGGTACATGACTCCTCCTAAATTCACAAGCGCTAAAAACTATGAATGAACTCCATTTGAAACCGATTTTACGACTCGATCAAGCATAAAATGACAATCTTTTCCTTCCCATTATTTTTCAACATACACCATTTCTTAAAATCGCTTTACTACAGCGAGCGAACGCCACAACCAAAATAGTAAGGAAAACATATTGCTAGTGAAGAAGAAGAGATTCGTAATCGTTGCGATGATGATAACAGTCTCCACTTTCATAGACCTTTTTATTCATGATTTTTGCATGAGAGTTAAATCCCATAATAAACTCGCTCACATAAAAGCAGAATGTACTGTCACAGTACGGTTCAATAATACAAAACCCAATTCTTCTACAATATTATTTCATACGACACATAACAAAGGCGCAAATTTCTCTGGATGGCCATCAATTTGCGTTCCTACAATTCCTACACTTCCACTTTCCATAGAGTTTTCACTTTTTTCTTTGTTACAGTGTAAAGATGAGATTCATTATTTAACGTACGTACACTTAGTGTTCTAATGTATAAAATTCAAAACAAAAACAGCACCTTTCACTTTGATGGGTTTTTGCTAATTTTCTTGCAAAACTAATTTATGAAGATGCAAAAATTGTGCTCCAAGCAGTAGTACTGTTAAAATGTTTGTATATATGTATGGATATATACTATTCTTACCACTAAAATTGTAGTTTGCGAATGTTAATGGTTTCCAGCAAAAAAAAATCTGCTCCTGTACTAATGTCGTAAATTACTTGGTTTATACATTTTTAACAACTTTTGCAGTTCTGAGTATGAGTCTCTCATGTATTTTATGAATGCGCCCATAAAAGATTGGTAAAGCATTCCTTCTCTTTTTGGAAGTGAAAAGTAGTAGTGTAATAAGTGAATGACCTAATGATCAGTAATAATAATAATGATTAAACTGTAGTATTCATTTTGCACCTATTACGAAATATTTGTAGAAGGAGGATACACGTATGACTTCCCACAAAACTTCTCGATTTCTACCAGCAAATTCTATTTCGTGTACAATTTGTTTTTATACAGTCCACTGTTAGCAGTTAAAGTTCTCCCGTACAGATACTGGAGACTTTTGGAACTTTATACATTATATAAAATTTGGCATGCATGATGATGATCTACTGACTCAGCGATGTAGAAATTGTCACTCGGATGAGGCGACCCCTCCGTTGGTTCTTATAGGTTGACTTCTTCCGGAGCTCATTGCGCCATTATTCATATGGATTGGATTTGAGCCAGGCTGGGAACCCTTTAACAAACCACAATAGAAGGATATTGCTTTAATGTAATGCTAACATCATCCATGGCTTTAATGCATTTCTAGATGATTCTTGTATCAGGTCTTTTTCGGGGAATTTCCTGGCGATAAATAGAGAAAAGGACACCACTTACATGTGGAATATGGTTAACTTGACGACTCTGCTTCAGATTTTGTACTGATCCATTGTTTCCTGAATTCATACTGGCAAAAACCATCCGTTCCTCGTAGTCGTACTCGCACAGTATACGGTTATCACATAGGTAGAAGCGGTCTCCGACGCAAAACCTGAAATTATATAAGATTATTCGAAATATACATTAATTTTGTGCTTGCCTTGCTCAGTTCGTTCATTTGAGATAGAGCAGGAATTGAACAAGCATTTGTCATTTGAACAAACAATATTGTAAAATGTGAACACATGTCTCTATTCAACTGTCAGCCACACAGTGATCATCCAATTAAAGCCATTATTAGGCTATTATCAAACAAGCAACTATGTTTTCTTAGAGCAGCTTTTCCACATCAACTGGTGCCTGGTGTAGAAAGCATGTCATTGTGGGAGTTCTCGTGAATGGTAAATAAATAAATACTAATGATATAAATGCACAGCAGCACAAGGAGCTTGTGCATTTTCTGCTATGTGACGTGTTTAATTGCAGTGGGCAATCCCACGCGAGAATCCAATTGAACCGTTGAATGGGTATGCTGAATAAAAACTTCTCTCTCTCTTTCGCTGCTAGCAGCTTGGAAAGCACGACGACGACAGCAATGTCAATGGGAAATTGTGAGAAGTAAATTAACCAGCACTACCAGATTACAAGACAGCACGAATGAAACTATAGTAGAAAAGGCACTGAGTGGAACCGTTGTGCGAAGGAGCTTGCATGAAATCACAAAAATCTGTTTGATCTGATGTATGAAAGCATGCAAAAGCCTTTTCCATCTGTTACTTTTCATAAAGCTAGAGAGAGAACTACGCTAATACCATAAAATTAACCCGACTTAACTTTCCTTAGTTAGTTTAGGATGAAATGTACATTGGCCAATTAACATCCCTTGAATCTTCAAGTTGTGTCTATTGATTTCATGCTAAGTCATAATTATGTGCGGACCATTTTTTAAATTACAGATGGGAAGCACTGCCTTAATGAAAATGTAACAAAAGCAAGAATCACAAGGCGGAAATGAACATAGAAACACCTTATGACCACCACTCATTCAATCGCATGCTATTTTTGCTGAAAAGTTCTGATTCAGATTTCTGTTCTTAACTGTTACCCTGCATTCCAGGGAAATTATCAGATGGAGGAAATAATACTCTCTGCACGAATAGCTTAGAAAATCTATAGAGAATTCAAAAGGAATTCATCTGAAAGGGGAAAACGGTCGACGTATAACCGATGTAAGCTCAGCTTGAGATATTCGAATCATAAGAAAGTTGTTTTCATACGTTACTTCCTTTTCCAAGTAGAAATAGTGAAAAATACATAATAATCGCATAAACCTACAATGATCCATTCATTTCTTAACACTGCAACAACTGTTTTGACACAAACCAAGAAAATGACCTGAAGCAAAATCAACAGTCACTGTAGTAATGGTAGTTGTAGTTTAATCCACTAAAATATAGCTTACTTGAAAAGAAACACAACTATTTTCAATAATGACAACCTTTCAGAGAAGCCCTTGCTTAACCGTCACCAAAGAAAGGAAGCTTTAAATACTTATAATACACCTACCTAATAATAAAATTGGGGAAAAACTTTTTTTTATACACTTGAAGACTCTTTCGTTTATGAAGAAATATTTTGCTTGTTTTTAGACGTTTTATTTCGACGAAATAAGTTTCATATAAGTATATAATAACCTCATGTGCTAAATGTAGCTGAGGGCAGTAAATGGATTTTTTGTGGTAAATCATCTATGAGTAGTTTAAAAAATATTCATATATTCATTCATTACTACTACAAGCTTAAAGAGAGCACATGTCTATAGGTACATTATTATGATTATATAAATTTAAATGGCAGGTAATTTTTGAACCTGCAAAATGCGGACTTTTTCCCGCGTTTTCAATTTTCTCTCCAAATCATGAGATCATGTACGGATTTCTGCGCGCACGCAAAATCATGCGTTTTTTGAATAATTATTTTGAGGGAAAAATCATTGTAAACGCATGCAAAACATTTAAAAGAACATTTTATGGTCACTTAAATGCGTTTTGTTCTGGAAGAATAATGATAAATGGAACTTTACACCTCATGCAAAACCTTTCATTAAACTGAACTTCAGTTAGGATCTCGAAATTGTCTCTCTTGGCTACCTGCCTTGTTTTTACGCAGAGAAAAAGTGACGAAGAAGACAATTCACAATATTTCTTGTAGATTTGTTTATGCAGCCTATATGTGGCAAGCATATTGGTCCTCAAGGTTTAGGTCAAAATTAGGCAGTAGAATCTCTATCTACATTTAAGAAATGTCATATGCGTTTTCTCAGTACACAATTTAGTCATATTTTACTACTTTGTGTTATAAGTTAAACTCCTGGGTCACTTTCTCATCGCCAGCTTCTTACGGCTCAAATAATGTTGAAGAGAAGTTAATTTTTTTTAAATTATTCATTTGAAAAACTTCAGAACCTTCAGAGACGGTCTTACAATCTCTATCAATATGACATGTGTCCGACTTAGTAATTCAAAAGTAAAACACATTGTACAAAGGTTAAGTCAAATCACTATTACCATACACAAATTGTCAAGAAGATTTTCTGCTTATCAGTAGCTTATGCTGTACCATAAATCTGTGATATGCAGCTTACAGTTCCCGTTCCTTAACGTTCGTATTTTTTCAGCTTCTCAAGATGAATAAGCTTACAAAATTTGAAATTTTATTACAAAATATTCACAAGTAATGTACTAAATGAAAATATAGGCAAATAATCTAATTACTTTAGAAGCATATTCAACCTAATATTTATTTCAAGTAATTTTTTTTGCAAAATCATGCCTTTCGTGGGTAATTTAATTGCACGCAGAATAATGTAAATTGAGTGCACGCAAATGTCCGCATTTTGGGTGCACGAAATAGAATTCAAAACGCGCGCAGAATCATTGATTATAGGGGACCAAAAATATATTCTCAATTTAAATCAGTGCATGTGTACAAGCAATAATTTTGTTGGCTGATTTAAGTTGAAAGCCTGTAGTGCAGACAACTCTTGCATATTAGTTCACACAGAAAAGAGATTACTCCAGTTTTTTACCTAACCATTTATACATATAATATGTTTTAGTTTTTCCATGTAAAAACCAGTTCCCTGTTTGACTTTCTGCTTTTTCGTGGTGAGTGGGACACATGCACTCATAATGCAACAACCAACAACAACAGCATTGGCATGGCAGCTTATGAAATATACGTATAATAATATAATATGCTTTCACTCAATGAGTGGTACGGCACACAGCACCATCAGCACCTGCACGTGATTCATTAAATGATAAATATCAAATTTTGCTTTTTTTAATTTCCCTGCAATAAGTTTTTTCCTCCTTGGCTCGTTTGCTTCTGCTGTCGTCGTCGTCCTCCTCGTCTTTGCCGTTTTCCTCCTCCTCTATGCTCCTAACACCACCACTCGTTCACATCTTTTTACTTTGTGGCCTTTTTTCTGTAAAAAGCTGTTTTCCTCAAGGGTTGTGCTATTATTATCATGTGTAAGTGAGCTGCCTAATATTTATGAACATTGTTGTTCTTCTCCCCTCTCAGACCTCTCTGTCTGCTTTTCTAATATGATGAAGAACATTATGCAGCGTGGCAAGTGGCAGAAGAAAAAAAAAAGGATCATCGCACACAACACCCATACAGAAAGTCAGTCAGGATCGTGAGGATAGCTATGCATGGTTAGTTTGAAGCCATGCGACCATGTGATGGTTGGATGGATAGATTCATGAATGCATGCATGCATTAAATTTTTGGGTGAGAGCACAAGAGAGCTGAGGAGAGAAAAAATACACAAAGCAATACCCACATGGATGAATCCATCAGAGGGATTAAAGAGAGAAATCTATTCTATCTGTGTGTGGGGAAAGGGAATGGTTCCCACAATCTGGTTCATCTAATTGTAACTATTTCATTCTCGCACGGCGTATGCTGTTGTAGCTATAACAACCATATAGAGAGTATTTGTTATAAGGAATTTTGCTAATTCAGTTATATGCATGAAAAAACAGAGGGTATATAAATATTGCATTTATTATTATTTATTTAAGATATTCATCTCGTTTTTCTGGAAACTATTCAAATGACGGTAATGTTTGTGACTTACGATGAATTGTGTGGCTGGTGGCTGATAGTGAAGTGTGTAATATTGAATTGGTTAAAAAAATTTATTAGTGGTGGAAATAAAATGGTTTCATGAAAAAGTGCAATAAAAGTATTATTTGAACGGGGAGTGGGTCGGCTTAAGTCTTTAAATCCTAAATTTGATGATGATTTTTAGTGGTTCCCACTTGTAATCGTCAAATTAGAACTGCTCTGTTACGGTTGTGCATATATGTCTTATACGAGTTTCATTTTATCGTTGTTGGGGAAATTGTGGTTTATGTGCTCAATGGGGGAAGAGAAAAAACTGGTCGTTACAAATAATTGCATGCACAAAGTAATTATAAGCTGATGGTTACGCGTTTATTTATGCATACTTACGTACCTGTGATTGCACTGCTGACATGCGAAGCATTCCAAATGGTAGACGTTGTTCCTCGCTCGCATCACCATTTCAAATGCTGGTATTACTTTGGAGCATGCTGCACAGTAGCCTGTGCTCCCAAACAATCTCAAATAGTCACGTTTGCAGAGAATCAGATTCGCTTTTGTGTACAGTGTCGAGCCCACCTCGCCCAAACGGCAGTCACAGCATCCACACTTGAGACAATCCTCATGCCAAAACATATCCAGAGCCTTTAGTAAATATCTGTTTGGGATTCAGAAGAAAGCATACAAGTTAAATCGATATCCCACATTATCGTAAAAAAGGAATCATGACCAGTTTTCCTCATATTATTGTTCACTTTCAATTGATAGGAAGTCGTGAGTGTTTACCTGTCTGTAATCTTTTTGCCGCATCCTGCACACTCCTTCGATATTTCAGGATTCGTGGCCTCTGATTTTAGGTTCATCATTACAAAATGTATCTACAAAAAAGACAAAGAAAACTTGCAATAAATGCAGGCTCCAAAACTTTTTAATCACTTCCCAATTTAAATTTTACATTGCCACAAACTGCTTTCTTTTCATGCTTTAGATTTATAAATATTTAGTGAAATTCTTTGAATGCAGACAATCATCCATTGCTATCATGACAATCCGTTTCTAAGAAACGGATAGTTTAAAAACATCATCCGGGGAAACAGAACGTACTTTGAATTGGTTTTGGAAACGCATCAACCCTTTTCATGAAATGAAAGGGACCGCAAGGTCAGTGCGAAGCCGATTTGTGGGAAATAAAGTAGCCTATTTTGAAAGGAGAGAACTTGACAAAAGAAGTGGCCAACGAACCAATCTTTGTCGAGGCAATATAATCGATTAAAAAGGCAAAATTGGAATTTTAGAAACCTTTTTAAAGCATTTATTTTGGAAAATAGCATTTTGTACACAATAGAGATTGTAATCTGTAAAGAAGAGAAGAGTGAAAGGTGGAGAAAAGAATGAGTATGCAAGAGAGAAAGATATTGGAATAGATCTTTTCGCCTTTTTTCCTTTCTTCCCTTTCTTTCCCATCATTTTTTCTGGCTTTTCCAGTCACCATTTTTTGAATAGCGTTTAAAATTGTAGATTTTGTCGCTGTTGCTAGTTTCCTTTTTCGTTCTCCACTATGATGTTAGGAGAATGCATTTATTTTTTCAACGACAACTACGCACCCATCTAGCTATAAACATTTCATGGTCAAATTTGAGTTGAAACAACTATAACAGCCTCAAACGTCTCTGCCTGGGATCGAACGGGTATGACAAAAAGCACTATCTCTGTGGACTCTTACTGTGTTTACATGTGCACAAGTGGTTCTTATCATTGAATTATCTATCCAGAATATTCATAATATTAATGACATTGTGTCGACGCATGTATTGTCATTCAAAATATGTAGCGCGTTGGCATGGTGGTACGTCTACTCAGTTTCTTTTCATCCTGCTATTTTTAAAAAATTCCATAACTTTCACCGTACCGATATCATAAAAATTTCGGTTTTGATCATAAGACGGCTCAAACGAACGTCAACATGGAAAGTAAGAAAATAAAAATACGAAACACTTGCAAAAAATATCACAACTTTTTTCTTCCAATCCCAACTGACGTTGAGCATCAAGCAGTTATATGAAAGGTTCATGACAGCAGACTTGACACAGTCTTCCGCCGTCCTGGGGCATCATGCATCGGTAACGTTGTCTGTGCCAGACCCTCTTTTTTTAGAGTACCTTCTGCATCAAGTTCAAAGCAGCTATTCTTTCTACTCGAATATATTTCAAAAACATATTCATTTCAGTATTATTTACAGGTTTATGTAATTTGTGTCATATCACCACTGTAAGAGTTAAAACATTAATCCTTCAAGAGATGTGAATTTGAAGCTCTTATATTTGCCTTGTTTTGATTGAGATCAACATTTGAAAGTTGAAAAATTGGAAGCCTATGTCATTAAAAAGTTGAGCGAAATCTTTAAAAGATAACTGGAGAGAAGTATTACTTTCTACTGTTGCCACTGGGCAGTTTTTTTTAAACGGAACAAAAAACTGTACGTATATTTTCAAGGATTTAAAAGTTCAGATTTAAGCTATACTACGCTTGCCAGTAGTAACATCTTTTTCAGCAGTCTCTAGTGGAAGATCCTCTTTTATCAACTGAAGCAATGTATATGCTCTATAAGTACCGGAATATATTTTATGTCGCTATTATTATGATTATGTTCCAAACTAAAACGTTTGGTGTAACGTAGCAGCTTTCTTCACAATTTTATTGAATGGAGCATATAAAAGGTGTGTTGTGTGATTGTATTGTGTGTTATAGACTGACATGAATGGTGATGTTGATGATTATTATGATGACGATGATGGTCTTCTTTTCTGACTCGCTTTTCTTTCCTAACAATCGGTCACAAACACACAACACCAACCACGATGACTTTACCACTCCACCACAAAGCAGTATAAAAAGAGCTTACAGGACTTTCATGCATGGTCTCAGTAGTAACCGCATGAAATAACAGTGAAAAAAGGTAATCTATTATATTCATCTTACTGCAACAGCAAAGGCAATGCCATTCATAGTACTCATACCATCATAATATTATTACATAGGTATTCCATTTCGAACTTATGCACTAAGGGGAAACACTTTAAGCACATAGCATTATAAAAAAAGAAGAATGTATAGAAATTCTTTCCTTCTGGACCTTCTTCCTCTTACGCTTTTATTCTCAAAAGAGTACATTATAGCTCTTGTAAGTACGACTTTCTACTTTTTTCTTTTCTAGGGCTACACAAGCACATAAAGGCCATAACTTGAATACTTTCGCTAAAAACGAAGTGTGCTCATGAAGAGAGGCGTTCACTCACACCGTCTTATAGAATCGGTAACCATGTACCGAAAGCAGTTTAGTATTTAGGCATGCTTAAGAGTATTTATACAAAGCTTTGATACATATGACGGCCAGAGTTAAAGCCAGACATACATTTTGAACACCTTGTGATACGGTCTGGTGATGAAAAAAGGAAAATGCTCTTTTTTAAAACCGTTTGGAACCGGCTAAAATCCATGCGGTGTATACAGATTGTTCTATACAATGTGTATACCGTGTAGGTATATGGGCAATCTTCCCGAAGGAACAAGAGGGAAAAGACTGGTGAAAGAGCCAGTTAGGAGGAACAAACTTGTGTATTCAACGAGAATATGGCACACTGGTTTTCTTCTGTTGTAATACAGCTACTCATACAAGAGCAATGAATTGCATTGCCTTCGTAGTATTATTATGTGTATATAAACTGCTTTGTATGTGTTTTGAGGTTCAGCTTGGAAAAATGGGAATAGAAGGGAAAGAAAAGAAACTTGCCCATCTATTTCGTTTGCGATAAAATCATAATTGAGTCGACGTGACACAAAGATTTGCACACGATGGAGAAGTCAGTAGAACTGGGGGTGCGGTGGTAAAGTGCCTGCCTCTACATATTTACGAATAAACTTGTGTAGGCATGCATTTATATATCTATATATAACAGTACACTTGTATGTTACAGAAATGAAAGTTCTTACAAATGAGTCGGGAGCAGGGATTTTCTATCTCGGATGAAAAAATTCTACCTCAAATTCATGATGAAGCGCAAGATCCCTAACAATTTTGAAAAATTCCTAATGAGAGGAAAATTGGAAATGTCCCTGAAATTCAGGTTTCAACTCCTTTTTTTTCGGGATCGATGATCTCCTGATCCGTAAGAATTTTCATGTCCGTGTAAAGTCCTCCGATTTTTACATGTATTCTCTGTTTTACAATTTAACTTTGTTACGCGGTGTTTAGTTTGGGTACAACATCAAACCACTACATCATCACTATAAAAGGTATACCACTGACTAATACTATTACTACTACATTCATACATTGTTGCTGCTATCATGATGTCATTCACAATGCTGAGTATTTGCGTACCTACTCTCTCTGATTGTGTAAGCATTTATATGGGATACATAATAGTCTTTGGTGGACCTCTTTTCAAAGAAACCTGTAAGGAAATATGTAAGGCTGGAAGTAAAAGTGCCACACGAATGTAATAGCTATGATCCATATCCGCTTCTCTGAATGTATCACATTTTTTGCTTGCTTAGATGCCTTTTATGAATCTATGCACTATTTTCAAAAGAAGGGTGAACTTTTTTATTCAATGCTTGTTACTCTATTATTGCACTAGTGTGACTACGATGATGATGATGGTGGTGGTGGGTTTGGAAGCTTCGTAATAGTGTTATTGTCATTGTATTAAATCTTCGACAATCACAAAATCAACCGGCACAAAAGGTACAAGTTTTTTTCTACTGGTATACGATGATTCCATCACGTCTCTTTAGGAAATAAGAAGAAAGATGTAGATTGTAAGCAGGTTACCTTATTCCCTCTCAAATAAAATATGTGTATTTGCAGAGAAAGCACTACCGAAAAAAGTATTTATTCTTTTTTACTTTTTCTTTCAAACTTGTTACACTTTTTCTCTTCCCAAGCAGCCATACTTTTTCTGCTGATAAAACCGGAATCGGTTTTTCATCGAAATGACCCGCAGACAATCCCTCCTGCCAATTCTATTTTGGACAAATTCAGCGCTTTCCTTTTTCTCTTCAAAATGTATTGCCGGTTGATATTCCATTTTGAAGTAACATTCCCATTCACTATATACTGCATACTTACGTTTGTCTTTCTGTGTCTGAATGATGGGGCGAGTAAATACAAAAACGTGTAGTTAGCATTGATGTTATTGTGCTTCCTTTAATGTGAGAAAGGGGTTGTGTAGTCATAACTTATGTACGTCATAATAATACATAAGATTGTCCTCTTCTCAATCAGATTTTTTTCCCGAAAGAAGAAAGGGCAAAAGAGAAAGGAGCAGTCATGAAGGAATAGTTGTAGTTTTCCTGGTAGTACTAGCAGAAGTACCAGTAGCTCTCTAAATAGCAATTTCAGTGGAATAACAGTGCAGCAAGTTTTAAAAATGCTGTAAGTAATACATAAAACTATTTTCTCTCCGGAAATAGGAAGGAAGCAGCAAGGCAACTTAGGTTATGCTCGTTTCTATTAAATATACCAGAAGGCAAAAGTGTATTTAAGCATTTTCTCTTGTTGTATAAGTGAGCTTCACCACAAACGACGAGCCCACTAAAAAGAATTGTAGTATTTGATGATGAAATGAGAGAAAATGGAAGAGGAAAAAATGAAAATCACCCTCTGTCCAAGTTTTCCCATTCATATAGAGTTTTTTTGCCAAATGCCACAAAATCTGACAGAAAATCATCAATTTTCTTTCCTTTTTCTCCCTTTCCATGTATTATTATTATGATTATTATAACAGGAGGAAGAAAGGGAGATGGAATTTTTGACTTTGTCAGTGAAACCACAAAACGACGGGCCACTATATTATGACTCTTTCTTCTCAAGTGAATGAAAAAAATGTGAGAAGGGAGTCTACGGAATACATCAAACAAAGTATTGGTTACACACTAAAGCTACTATATACAACGTCATTCTTTCTCCCTTTTTTTGCTGGGCACGAGAATAGTGTCGACTGTCCGACCCTCTCTCACACGCTCTACTATTATTTAACTTTCCGTTTATTTATGAATTTATTGCATGCTTAAGTGTTGCTTTTTTGATATGCTACCTCTTTTGGGATGCATTTTTCTCTTTTCTGAAGAGAAATCACAAAAAAGTGCAGAGCATAAAGCCACATAAATGAAATGGGAGCTCATTTTTCTTCAAGAATTAAGCTTTATTAATGTAATCTTGAATAGATTTCTTTTCTGTTTGCTTTTCATTTTCTCCAACCGATAGAATCAAAGTGTGGTCATTGATTATCATAAATAAATCATTTGTGCTGAAATTACAATTATCATTATGGCGAGGCTCAAGTCAAAGGGTTAAACCGAAGCTTGAAATTCTTCACGAAAGTAGTCAAGATGCATCTTTTTCTTATTTGGAGTGAAAACCACACAATGGAAATCAACAAGACGTAAATATTAACTGAGTAAGTGAAAGTTATGAGATGTAGGAGAGGTTTTCAATAGACAAGGGAAGACAAGGGAAGGGCAAAAGGCAGAAGCAAAACCTGTGATCTCTTTTGAATTCTATGGAATAAGTAATCATCAGTAATGCTCCTAGGGAGGATGGATGGAACGTTCATAAAGCATTGGTGTAATGCGGCTGATGATGAACGTTCGTTTTCTTCCCTCATCTTTCTTCCTCTTCTCCTGCATCTTTATGGATGACGGAGGAGAAGCTAGAGGGGTATTACAGTCCACCATCCAGAGAGTAGCACCATTACTTACGGAATAAATTCCACGCCAAGTGACTAATGAAGTACGAAGAAGCCAAAGAAATAATATCTTATTGGAGATAAGTCATCATAACTTGCCCAGCCAGCAAAAATTTAGTGAGACGTCTACGTTTCCTTTTTTGCTTGTTTTATTTCCTCCTTCAGTGGTGAAAAAGGGAGCCGGAGTAAATCATCAGAGAAAAGAAAAGGCGGAAAAGTTGGAGAAAAGATAAAGCAAATTAACTACTGGTCTAACCATTTCGCAAGTAACAAAGTAAGCATAAAAGTAGCACCAACACGTCATCCCAAAAACCATCTACCTCAGAAAAACGTACACTTCTAAAATAAACAGAGAGAGTGTGTGTATATAGACGGCACAAACATTACTAAATATCAAGACAAACCAATAGGGCTGCTGAATGGAACTCTCGAATGATAAATACTTTGGTTGATGACGGCAGCGGTGGCAGAGTAGTGGTTGCTGCTCCCAAAACAAAACAAGAAAAACACGAAAAGGTTGAGTAGCCACAACACAGACAGAAAAAAAGTGTGCAAGTTCGTAAATCAAGTCTTTTCCCAGTCAAACTGTCTTTTAAGATGATAAAACAAGCTTGTAAACTTTATAATTTTTTATGCTATCCAAGAGTAACACCCTGAAGCAGAATTCTATCCTAGTACGAAGCATTATGATGTTCAAATACGACTTCATAAGTCGGAGTAGAGTACCGCTCAGGTTCATCTAATCTTCAGACTCAGTATAATTGCTAAGTTTCTAGCGAGAAAGTGTTGTTTCACGACACGCGTGCTAACAGGCGACGTAAGTAAACTTGACTCATTCCGAAAACAAATTTTAACAGGATTTTATTTACATTAATGTTGATTTACCTCGATCGTGCCTGTCCTTTATCCGATTTGGAGACGTACGTGTCTTTTAACTTTTCCTAGAAGGAGAAAGTCGTACACTTTATATGGACGCGACAACAACTAGCAGATCTTTGTGGATGGAGACTGTAGACACAGTGCTAATGTGGTTAACCGTAATTTGTCAAACGTCACAAGTCCCGAAAAACTTTTAAACACTTCTTTTATGTTAATTAGTAAAACAGCCGTCATAATTGGTTAAGTGGATGAAATTTTAAATGAAAAAGAAGAGAAATCAGCTTATTCCGAGTTGTGAGATTCTGCATTCACAAAATATTAAGTTGTGTAATATGCAAATTTCAATGCTTGAAATGTTTCGTGTTACATCGTTACTTGTATTTCTTGTAAATATTTACGCTAAAACACATCAAGTAAAATAACACATCGTATTTTGCTCTCAATCCAGCATTATTGACAATTCAATCTTATTAATGCATTTGATGCAGCGTGAGTCAACCCGCGTGGATACTACATATGAACCATCATCATCCCCTTGAATGCTCAGCAAAACGTGCTTACTTTTACTCCTAGTTCGAGACCGTTTCGGTCCACCAACTAGCGAGTGTTATACTCGCAGCAGCGAGCAGAAACAGAGAGCTACTGATCTGCCGGAGAAAAGGCACAAGAGTTAGCAAAGTGATATTCTCATCGAGCTCTCATGCCTACTGCGATGGAAAAGTGGCTCATGACGCTTCTCGCATCCACATACCGTTGCAACTTACAACATTGCTGAGGGTAGAAACAGAGTTCGGGGCACCGTAAGACATTCAATATATAAAAAAGAGTAGACTGACATGTATGCGCGTTGGTGCAGAAGATTTTTGAGTTAATCAGGAAAATTCCACTCCTCGTTTTAGGCTTATTCATCTCATATGAGGATCGATGAGTGGGATTCGTTCACACATGAACTCACAATATTTTCTTTTATTTAGCGTTTAAATTTTGGATTCGACATTGGTTTGGTAATGGGGAAAAGACATCGCAGACAAAAAACACAGAATCTGAAAATGTATTCCTGAAAACTGAAAAACTCACTGGATGAAAAAGATACTATTTGTTTGCATAACTGCGAGAGAAAGAACCAACTATTTTTGCCTTTAATGACCTTCTAAACGTGTTCATTGATGTATCACTAATACTTTTTTCTAATGAAATTGTTAAATAGGAAGGTACATTCGATTAGAGGGTATGAATGTCCTCCATTTTTCTTTCAACAAATCATGAAGAGATGAAAAAGCAATAAAGAAAAATAAATATGATGAGAATAAAGCAAAATAAATTAAGGACTCTAGGCACAGTTGAAGCTGTAATTTGATAATGGTGCATGACCAAAACAAGAAGCTTTTCATGTTTGTTAAATTTTCATCGGAATCATTAGTTGAATCATGTCCTATCGGTTCACTTTAATGCTTAAACATAAAAATATCTTATTTATAAATGCAATACTTAGTATATGAAAAGTCATGCTCATTATATTTTGAAACATTATTATCATTATTTGTGTATAAAGTATAAACACGATCTAGTATATACGTCCTCTGGTCCTCGATAAACAGAAGCAACTTTTTTGTGTCGTGCTTGTAAAATTTAACGATGTTGGAAAATTCTAAATAAGACATGATATGAACTGATTGAATAGATGATGGGAGTTTGTCACCGCGCTGCTGCTGCTGCTGCTTTAGGATGAAAACTGGAGAAAGAAAGACTGTCCTATTGTAACAACTAGAAACTGACCGACCGATACATATTATGATCATTATGCAGAGATGCTGTAGCTTTGGTCGGCTTGTTTTGGCGAAAGCTTTCTTTCTCTCCCTCTTTCTCTCTGCCTCTTCTGGCTGGACATCTTGTCGAGGAGAGTTCATCATCCGTGGTAACAGCGCACATAACAAGATGTCCATTCGCCAATATGACTACCCCTACACAGAGCTCCCCTACAAAGGAAACAGTAGAGGTTTTCGTTTCTTCTCTGATCAAGGTTGTATGCATATTATTATAATGACGTACATTATGTAATGTATCACTGCTTGTATCATTTGACTTTTTCTTCTCTTGTATCAACATGATCGCTATTGATGATATTATTATTATTGTCGAATTGGGTAGTATTATTTGAATGTTTGTATTCTCATATTATTACATGTTACGTATACTGCGATTCACCAATAATGATGTTGCATGATAGCATGTTATCTGTAATATAAATAAGCATCTGAGGAAAGAGCCAAAGGCGAACGAAAATTGACAGTCATTAAAACTACACATTATCTCCAATCACTAAAATTTTGCTTGGATGCAACATTTCACTTTTGTGTGCTGATGGATGGGCGCGCCTGTCCATCATTACTGGCGATTCGTTTATTCTGCATGTCTCATCGTTCCGACTGCAACGTGGACACGTGTGTAAGCACTTGTGATTGCACATCGTTATAAGCATATATTATGATGGTGTAAAAGTTTTGCTTTTATTCAGACTCGACGAAATAACCACTAAGCGCACAAAATTAAGTGATACAGCCTCAACATTTAATGCAGCACACGGATTTGTAAAATAAAATACGAGATATTAATGAAGCAACCATTGATTTAAACAAATTGAAATTAAATATGACATACTCTTAACAATGCACGGATTATTACCGAGAATATGATTCTAGTATATGTAAAGGATGTTAAGATCTCTTTCTTACCAAAAGGGTCTACGACCTTCCTCTCAATAATTCGACTTCTACGTTGAAGCACATTATTGTAAGCTAATTTTCATAGAGCCGAGGTCAATACGAAAATACTTGACAACGATTTGATATGACACTGACGTGTACGTGTAAAATTGTACACGATTTTCCCAGTGGGCATTTTACGTCACTCCAATTCTCACCATCTTGCAAAAGAACGTCTTGCTTTGTAAAACAAATTGTTTTACAGCCAAGGTGCACCTATGAGAGAGTTGTTATTATGATGACTTTTCGCATCACAGTAGAATCCCAAAAGGAGGCCGTGTTTTTATTTCTTGTTCAAAGGAAGATTTAGTTTCCCAGGCATAGAAAATAAACATATATAGGGATTCCATAGTATGGCACGACATCATGACACAGCATTCATACGGAAGTTAGAAATGGGATGACAAGAAGTGTAACCGGAGACAAGCTAATCAGTTCAGACCATCCAATTTCACATGATGAGCATGTCATTATATTACTTGTAAACGTCGTTTTGTTACGGGTACTTATAAAACACACATGTATACTTGAGGTAAAGCCGAGAACGCATTATAATACATGGCATTATGCACGTGTAATATGGATGTATGCATAAGTCAACACTTAACTTAATATTACGTTGACTTGTAAGAATCGCTGACTGCCTGGCTGGTTGGAGTGAATGAGGTTCTTTATTCTCTCGCTCGAAAAAGACACTTATTCATTCACACACTTACACCACCAGTGAGTGCAGTGCAGTGTGGAGAAGACCGTGTAGTAGACCGTATAAAAGCATCAAAAGTTTTTATATACTCAATCCTACCTCTTCTCCTCTCATTTTGGGCAGTGACATTAACAAAAACTGAGAATGACTTGTGATAGTCAAGTTATACGAATAATAGCGGTTGAGCAGTTACATCAGTGGAAAACAGCATTCAATTGATGATGTCGTTGATGATGATGACGGTGATGGGATAAATGAGGAACTTTATGGTACCACCACCACCGTTGCTCCTATTTACTTCTTCTATTACTAATAGTAAGTTACTTTGTGAGTCAACTTTTTGGATACATCCATGCATGCCTCAATGGTGCTGGTGGAGCCGAATGACAATAACTCGCTATCTCACTAGATTTGCTCGGCGAGAAAAAGAATCTTTTTGACTAATCTCTGCAGCGACTTAGCTTGACTAGAGACTAATGTTCTCGAAGGAAATAACAAATGACAAAGACATATAATAACCAGCAGCACTGAAGAGATGCGTTTGCTGTTTATAGAGAGAGAGAGAGAGAAAGACATGACTACCATCGTACATATTGCATGTATCCACGTTTTGCCTGTAATATAGTAAATTGTCAAGCAAGTCCATGGTTTGCATTATCAAATATATTTTATTATATATAACGAGAAGATGATGATAACAATAATAATATGGCTCTTTATATGTAATGTCTTTAGTAGCAGCTCTCTCCACATCTATAAACATTAGTTTAGCAGCCCCACCAGTAGCAATGACGGTGGTGGTAGCAAGGATGCGGAGGAACTGAGATTTTCTGTTCTGTGAAGACATCGGAATCACCATCATCATTTAAAACAAATGACTTGATGGATGACTACAGATTAGAAATTTTCGTACTTGTTCCTCACTCTCTTTCTTCTGAACCATTCTTCTACGCTTTCATCTTCCCCCAATTCCACAGAGTGGATGGAACAGAGCGCGTTTACTTTCTATCACATTTCCTACCACCACCACATATACCGCTGCAACCGTTTTCCTACCCATTCATCCATTCCCATTTACGACTTTACAAACTGACTTGTGGAATTTTATACACTTTTGTATACTCGCATCGTACAAATTATCTCAAAAGTGTAGCCAACAATGATCGTTTACGTATACGGCAATCGATGCACATAAGAAATGTTGTAAACATTTATGCTCATGAAAAAGGAAACTAAATATGACAAGTTGCAGGAAGCCCTTGTCAACCTCAAATCTCCTTCATATCTTCTTACTCTCCTTCATTAACATGGTTATTGGTTTCATTATTCCAGTGTCACTTTGTTCATGGTATAGATCAATGAAACTATTGTTTCTGGTTTGCACAGAAACTTATGCAAGTACAATGCTTATCGCCTTATCTATACAGGACACACCAAACTATTCATCAGCTTGAGGACATTTCTCCCCTACTTCCATTTTTCCGATACACAATGTAAGCAATAATATTGTGAAACGGGTGATAATCATGAAATAAACAATAAACAAAGATAACACAATTGTTTGGACTTTCAAGTGAAATAAACTAAGAATTCAATATTACTCAAGAATGTAAACCTTTCTTTGTTATTAGGCATATTTTGTCAACCAGGAATTTCAAAGTACTTTTAAGAAATACATTGGAAACTTGAAGAAACTTTTTTCCTATCTCGAGTTGTACTTTTTCCATTAAAAATATCATTATTCATGGAGAAAATTAGGATTTCATAGAAATGGCTTATGAATCCGTAATAGGAAATGAGCTGTCATTGCACTCTTGAGATAATATCGTTTGAGTAAATATTTATATGAAAAGTTATGTACAGATAAAAACTCGTCTTTGTGGAATTAGTTTGATTGATGGTTAGGGTTTATGTCGTAGTCTTGAAAAATGGCTTCGTAATACCATGTTTTGACTACGACTACGGGACCCTTTTAATTGAGACTGTTCCAAAAACATACCCACTTTACGTTTTTTGTGTGGTATTAGATTGGAATACAATGGCAAATGAAGAGAATTAGGTTTAACTTTAGGGAAAAAGATTTACCAAACTCACTCGTGAAATGAAATTCATTAATTCAAATGGTTACCATTTTAAGGATTCAAGAGTATTTTGAAATTGCCTTGGAAATGAAAAATTATCATTCAACATACGGCTTAAAACATGTATGTAAAAAATTTCCCTCAGATACTTCAAACGTTGGAATAGTCTGTTGGATACTCTGATGCACAAGTTCCAATCAACATTAACTTCAAAGAATATTCACGCATTATTTAATAGTACTAAGCATAAACATCGTAAATGAATATGTCAGATGTAGATTTTATTTACCATTTTGGAAATGATTCCTCTAGTTTTGTGTGTTTGTTTTTTCACATTTTTGTTGGGTTAATGTACTTTTTTCTGTACATCGTACCTATTGAGGCGATGATTTAGTAATTGCTGGTCTAGTGTAGCATTCTTACTTTACCTGCTGACGCCGAATTCTATAAAACGCAACGAAAGCAGGAACATAAGAAAAAGGTAAGATAAGAGGGGAAATGGATATTAGGTGGTTCATTAGATTACGGATAAAAATTGGGGTGGGGTTGAATAAAGAAAATTACAAGCTTACGATCAGACAGTTTTTGGTTAAAAAGGTACACCACCACAAACGAAACACATCTAAACATCCTGCCATAACAATCTGATAAATGAAGTATGAAACATCTGAAACTTTCAGGAGAAAGCAAAAGATTTCAGATTGACATGTGGTGTGGGATAAACATGCATCAGACATGCTTAGTTTACCTATATCTATACGTTGCCAAGATAAACAATTTTCCTTACCGCAATTAGGAAAAATACACGAGCAGGTGAAATCATCTTAGGAAAATTCCCATATGACAATGTACTTGTAGGACAGCCGCATCAGTATATAATGAATCTCTCACGTACTCTTTTCTTTCTCGTTAGATCTTCAAGTATATTAGAGAGTTTAGAGATAATAAACATTTTTAAAAAACCTGGTGTTTAAGCAGATTTTCTGTAAACTGAGGCAAATCATTGTGAATGTAATCTGTGGAGAAAGTAAGCGGAAGAAAAATATCAAGCACTTCAATGCTGAGGAAAGCCGCCAATCATTTCTTCAGTGAAAACATCATCGTTTGTGCACATTCACTATCATCACCAATACCATACCGACAAAAAGATGCTCAAGGTTTTCGTGCATCGGCTTTCGTTCACAAAAACCAAATTTTGTAGCTAGTTAAGAAACGTTGTGGTGATGGTGGTGGAAGAAAGGGTGTTCAAAGCGAGAGAGGCTTCAAGACGGAATGAGATCATTAGCAAACTCACGGAGCGGTGAAATTTGTACTGATAGTCATATCAGCAAAGTACTTCACCATTTCGTTCATACTACAAGAGAGAAGAGATGAGATACGTGAGTGAGTTTATGCACAAGTGCGAGTTTCCATTCAAGAGTTGTGATGATGACTTTAACTTGGGCAAAGAAAGAAAAAATCATCTACAAATTTTATCGGTAGCGTAAACAAGCTCCTTGTATCCGATTCCGAAGTCATATTATGCTGGTAGTGGATCTTACAAAGAAATGCAACGAATACCCTGAGGATTCATTAACTCATGCTTTCACCGACACTGGTTGTCTCAGTACTGTTGTCACTGCACTCCATGATTACTGCCTTTCCTCCAGCATTTGACATTCGAACACTGGAATAGAAATAATGTACTTCTCAAATGTTATTGTTCTGTAAGCTCATTGTTCTCATGCTTACGAAAATTATAAAGTGGATTCCGAGATCGAATTTCTAACTATTCCATAAAAAGACATTTTTTCTCAATATTTAATATCTTTTAGTACAACATATTATAAACACTTGACGACTCTACTAATACTAGGTAGTCTAGTAGTAGTGCATGGTCAATGGTACACAGTGGATTAGAGTAGATTTCTACCTTTCAATCCCAATCCTTTCCTCCGAACGAGGAATCTCATTCAAGCTAATTTAAAGGAAGTAAGCTGAACAACGGAAAGGCATATGCGTAATGATAATGAGATTGAGGGAGTAAGTTAAGTGACTGAGGGAATTGATAGTGGCGGGACGAAAGGCGATGGGAATTTCTAGGGAATTAAAGTTGCAGTTTAGAGACAAGTGTATTATTACACGTGCCCTAGTAATTTCATGAAGCTTTTCTAAGGCGTTGATGATGACGATGCTGATGATGGTGCATGTACTTCAAGAACGATTACCAGTAACACTTCTTCCTTCCCCTCCTCTCGGGTAGATCTGTCTATTAAAATGCATTTTAAATGCACCGTGAGGGAAAGTACGTGTGTAGTTATACGCTTCTTGCCAATTTCATAGAAAAACTTACATACAATAGCACTTTCCCTCATATTATTTCATTCATTTAAAGATCAACGCAGCAACTTTTTAGGTGGTTGAGCTTTTCTCTCTTTTCTTGCAAGCTAGCAAGAAGGATTGCGAAGCTGAGATTGTGCTGGTGTGTACGTAGTACTAACGTACACAATGATCCGTCGCCACCACCAAAGCCATCATCATCATCATCATCAAATCTATCCGAAGAAAGTATGTATCTGCTTCGCATTCACATCCTTCTTCTATTTACTTTGAATGTAGACCAACTAAGTGCCGTGTGTGGCTTCTGGAGTTGCCATTACAAACTTACTTTTGGGTTTTGGGTGTAGTAAAATAATCAAGGAGAGGAAAAGAGAATCGGCCACTAATGACATGCAATCAGTGTTAGACGCCAGGAGAATCCATTATGAGATTGGATTTGAGAACATTTTTGCTCCGCGTTCAGCTTGCATATAGATACACTAACTATACTGGGAGGAAAACACCGACGATGAGACTGAGGTAGATACGTATTCTGATTTTACTCTCACTCCATCAACTGCATTAGTTTTTGTATATAAACTTGGGGCTATATATTTTCACTAGAGTAAACCCTCCTCTTCTTAACACTGAAAATTTACAATGCACAGCGTAGCTGCACCTCATTCGTGTTAAGATATACCTACGTAAAAATAATGAGTGTGCATTTGTATTTGTGTGCAACTTCAGTAATTGAGGAGATGTAAACGATATAATATAAGAAGCAACAAAGATGTAATATATTTTACCCTTCTTCATGCAAGAATGGTATTTTCCCTAGAAGATTTAACAGTGCACGCCGCTTTGCAGAGTAGCATCATAGCGGTAATGTTTGTACAACTTTGTTCATTCGGGAAATGACTGAATGTTCTACTATAATGCATTCATTCATCTGCTGAAGATTCATGTCATCCTATCTCATCATCATCATCCTCCTCATCTCCAGACAAATAAGTATTAACTCATTCATTTCATTCAGCTACACTCCATTCATTATACACACGTATCCTCCTCCATCCATCCATTCTATCAAGTTAATTTCGCCAAGAAAGGCGGCCTGCTTAATGTTCAAGATCCTTCTGTGTGATTACTCTCATTTCATGCAATAATCTTTTCATCAATTTACTAAAATCTCCGGCTTCAGTCTAATCTTCATTTAAAATGTCGAAAGCATAGCTTCATATTTCATATTATGTATATCATCAACGATGGAGAACATGTCATTGTCACTTGCACTGGTTGGTAAACAGCAGTGTTTCTTTTTTTCTGAATGGGCTATATAGTAGCCACGCTTTGTTTCATTATTACTACCAACGCTACTGCTACCATAAAACAAAAACAATGGGGAAATACCAGCAGTGTACACTATGACTTATTTTAGACCGTCTGTAAAAAATATTGAGTAGATGCGAATAAAATGCAGTCGACTAAATCGTTCGGTGTAAAATCATCAGTGCGATTAGAACTACACTTTCTTCAAAATCCTGTAGAGGAGAGTTGGACCACTTTCGTTGCTTTGATAATTTATAGCACCATGAATCTCCATCAACTACAATTGTATGATTTTTCAATAGGCAATAAAGATGTTGTAACGATATATATGGCTAAAAATAATGTCTCTACTAGAGCAGCAATTTCAATTTTTATCGACTACGGCGTGTATCTTAAAGAGTAAGCTTCCCTCTTCAAAATAATAATAATAACAATAACGGTCGCGACAAATAAAAAATTGAATTATGCGACATGATGACACATGATTTTTTTTTCAAGTACATGAGCTCACGAAAGATTTTTATGTACTTCATGGCACACTTGCTGCTTAACAGAACATTAAAGAAGGTTAAAAATTTATATAATCTAGAAAGGAAAAGCAACGATGTAAATGGTTATTACTCATGGGTTAAGGTCGTAAAGACGCCCGACAGCAGATCATAAAAAAGGAGGAAGCACATTTTTTCAAGTGCATCTTAACTAATCGTGCCATATACTTCATGATCGGTAGTTTAATCTTCATTTATTACCAGTCAATTTCCATAATTAGTGAAAGTTTTGCCATTTAACAATAGGATGTGGTGATATTAAGAACACCAGCAGAATATATAATGCATGTGTGAAATATTTAACCACTTATCGTAGTTGCAATAGCCTGAAAATTATGCCTAATTACTTTTTAATATGGCATTGCTTTTTGCTCAAAAATCATAAGTACTTTGTAGGAAAATTACAGAAGTGTGCATAGTGTGTGTTGTGTAAAACCTTCAAATTACTCGCATAGCCGCATGTTTAACATTCGAAAAGCTATGTCTACTATACTGCTTGAGTTTATTACTATGTGTCTCCCAGCATTGACACTTTGTAATTTTTGCAACCATAATTTAGCGGCTCTGCTGCAATACATAAAGTGCAAAAAAAAAGTTTGCACTTATGACCCTACGATGTAAACGATATGAACAATGAATAACTTAACTAAAGTTGTCGTTACACCACGACCAAAAATCCGTCTAATTAAATTGTGTTGAATGGTGCATCGTAAAAACTCAGAAATAAAACACGAACACGACAATGAAACTGGACGATAGACCAACCGGTGAGTTTCAGGTTAAACCGACTACCAGTCTTTTTGAGCTCACACAGAAAAAATCGTTTCTAGTAGCTGTTGGACATTCTTTTACAGGGTAATTTCCCATCCAAGCAAGAAACAAAATATGGGGCTATGCGTTCGTACGATTGTTTGATTAAGGTGGTATGTATGAATTTGCAAATTAAGCAACTGCAGAATGCTTTGTTTGATGTAAAGTATTAGTTTAGGATTATAATCACTTAGCTGTAACTTCAGAATTTTCGTCAGGAAAGTTATCTTATTAGTTTTGCATTTCAGTACATCACAAAAAACGAGTAAACAGTTGGATAAAGTCGACACGGATCATGGGATAAAGGTGTTTTATATGCTTGAAATGCCTACCTGTCTAGTGTCAGCGTATAGTTTGTTTGAAATTAATGATATGAATGTGTATTAGTTCCTGATCACTGTTCTGTGTACCGTTTTATAGTCGCAAACACTTTTTATTAATTAACAGAGCGAATATAATATGAAAATAATTACCTTATTAAATCGTGTGGGAACGACAAAATGAATTACAAGTGACTTGATATGATATGAATGCCGGACTTTCTATCCATATGAGTATAGAGACAGAAATAGGTAATAAAATAAGCCAACATCTTGTTTTCCATTTCTACATTGAAATGCAAGTAAAACAAGGAGACTTGTTTCCCACAATTTAAATCTACACCACCTTGGCAGCTCCAATGATGCATGAGTATGTGCAGCACATCCGTAAAATTATAATGGTTAATGCGTACAAATTTAATAACCACATCACGACTTGCAATATATGACTACTATGAAAGCCGTGTGTATTGTACTTATGACATCGGAAAACCAGCAGCAGCGACGAGAATTTCGAGTGGTGGCTGGTAAGGTACTTGTGCAGTTGGCATACGAATAATAATTTCATCAAATTATCAGTAGCCCTCCGAGAAACCCAGATGCCAAAATTCACTCAAGCTCAATGCACGACATAAATGATTCGCTGGAATTGTGGTGAGGCATGCAGAGGACTGCTCATTTATTAAGTTTTCCTTTCCTAATAATCAACTGCCAGTCACTTTGTAAATAACGAGACCACCAAACTCATCTATTTCTCATCTACAGTCAATTATCCTATATACGTGATTAGTCTAATTAACCTTTCCATTCACTCCCTTTTTACCAGGATATTTTCTGATAGCTCATGAATTCAATCTATGCACGTGCACTGCTATTCAAATCGCGGTTTTCCTTGACTATAGACTGGGTTGAATGAAGGTGGCATTTATAATCACAATATGTAATGTAAGCGGAATAACGAGATGTGTTTGTACTTACCGGATTTCTTCCACAAAACTCTGGCTTAAATTGGCTTGAAGTTGGTTAATCCGAACTTGTAAGCGTTAAGGAGTCTCTGTAAATATAAAACAATGAAACATAAACTTAATTTGCTGTGTACGTATCACCTATGTAACGCGTTTGCTATCCATACAAACACCTAATAAGGAAATTGTTTATCGGTACAATGACTCCAATTATTGGTAAAACTGTTCCTATTATTAAGTTTTATGATTCAGCTAATAAATTTAGGTTGAACCCGACCAGAATGATCACAAGTCGAACAAAGCGTACACGTTATATTATGTTGAACACGAAACCACCACTGCTGCCGTCCGATACCGATACTACTCTGAGAAGACATGAGAAAGACACGGAGAAATTTTCAGGGGGTAAAACTTGCCGTCTCACTTCTCTCCTTCACGAATAACAGCCGATTAGCGTTTGACAGGGAAGGAAAAGTAACAACGTGCTTATTTCCTTTGGAATCTGAGAGTAAGCATTGTATAGGAAAACAGCATGTGGTCGGATCGTCTTCTTCTTGCTTTCTTCCTAACTTTATTATTACGGTCTATTTACTGTAAACATAAATATATTGCGTACATGAAACGGGCGATTTGCTTTCCTTTCTCGTTCTATTTTTCTTCGTCTTCGACTCTGGACGTAGTTTAGCTCTTTTGCTTTCTACAAAGTGGATAAAGATAGCAAAAGAGAAACAAGACAAGTTGCAAATTGTTGTTGGCGTGTCGTCTGTCAAATGGTGAAGTTTTCTCACACTTATAAATTGTGAGTCTGCGTTTGCTACGTCTGTTGACAAGAGGGGTTGTTTGTATTGTTGTTGTTGTTGTTGCTTTCACTGGATTTAAGGTCCTTTTCTAGCTCACTGCTGTTCCTCTTTTCTCCTTTTTTGCTATTCTTCGTTTCTCTGACTCTGTGTTAGACAGTAAATAAGTAAGTAAGAAGTCGCTCTTAATGTGACGCTTTCCTTTCCATTATCTTGACGAGCAGTAACTTAAATTAATACACATACAGTCGACAAAGAACAAGGAAAAATGAGCAAGTTTTCTTGTTTGAAATGGATTTATTGTAAGCTTTATTCGCTTTTCTCAGCCTACTTATTTGTTTTCCACAAACAACCGATTAACTGGTTTTCCCGATGCTTATTTCTCTGCAGGTGATTGAATTAAAGAGCAGATGGGTGAAATATAAACAGGTCTCTACACGATTTTCTGCTTACTCAAGGACATGTATGTTCCTAAAATGGATTTCTCTTTTTGGTAACTTTTTGAGTCAACTACAGCATCACAGTCTCTGTGTGCTCTAAAATGTTAACTATTTAATCCTCTTTTTGTTCTAGCTGCTTAAATACTTGTGTGTTTTGTTTTTCGCTCAGGCCAAGCAAGTTTTCAAAAGAAACGAACACCAATCATCACTAGTGCCCTTATACTCTGATATTCTGCCTTTTGCTCGTGTGTAGCGACAAATGTCCAGATTTTTTAAAGCTTTCTACAGACCTTCTGTGTTAATGCTTTTTTGCCAGTGTAAACAAAGTGATTAAGTTTGAGTTAGGAGGAGCATTTCCCTTTAACTAAATCACACACACACTTATTGCACCTGTACTGCACAAAGAGGGTAGAAAAGGAAAGTTTGAGTTTCTTGTTCGCTACTTATAACGGTTTGCTTTTCTTGTTGAATTTAAGTGGGCATTTTATTTACCAAAGCAACAGTCAAAAGGAAAGGGGAGATTTTGTGGTGACTAGAGAGAAAACGGGAGATTTCTAGTGTTGTGTAGTACTAGTCGCAGTTATTTCACAGTGTACCAAAAAAGGTACAAAGAGAAAACAAACGAGACAACTTGAGATTCCGGGGGATCTTGTGACATGTAATGTTGATACGAGAGAGACGGATGAAGTGAAAAAGGGTCAGAAAATATACCTTTTCGCCCGCACACAATATCCCTAAACACACAAACAAGCCAAGAAACGGAGCAAACAAGTCGTCGTGTCGTGTATGCTTGTGTTCCGGAGCAGGAATGAATTTCGAATAGGGGCGAGAGTTGGTTGTTTGGTGTGTGTTTCTGTGCTGGAGAGAGAGAGATGTATGGGTGAAAAGAGAAGAGCATGAAACTGTGTAGTGGCTGAGAGGAGAGCAGCAGAGTTTTCGGAAACTATTTCACTCTGTCAACGTAATAGCAAAACTGCTACAATTTCCTCTATCGCCTTTTAACTTAAATACTACTTTACTCAAACACATCTACAGAAAGAGAAGAGGGAGTCTTTCTTCTGAACAAGAGCTCACACACAATATGAGATTCACATCATCATCAAAGCATTAGAATCGTATTCATTCTCTCCACGACTGTAATGCAAGCTAATGTGTGTGTATGCAAGTCGTCATATTGGTGATGGTGGTGTGGTGGTTGGTAGTAGTTAGTAAAGTAGTAATAGTGGCGTACATTATTATGTTGCATTTCATTGCTGATGTTTTCATGCCTGCTTCTCCATCCATCCTTTCATATTATTCGCTCAACATAACTCTCCCTTTGCTTCTACTAAGGCTGCTGAAAGTGCTTTCGTAACAAAATTAACGTTATGCAGAGGTTTTGTTAGGGTTTTTTTCATGTGTTTTCTTTGGACGTTGGTGAATGTGTCAGTGTGAATATCATGATTGTCTGGGACTTTTTTTACCTCGAGCATTCACTGATGTGTAATATGCAAGGTGTGCATTTCTTTCGGTGTCCATCTTTTGAGTAGAAAATGTAACATGCTTGTTACACGGGAAAAGATTTAAATTCCAGCAGATAAACATAACGAGCCTTCTATTTATGAACTGTGCTAAAATTAGTTACTTTTGAATACGTTTCACGCTTCTCTATTCCTAAAAGTTTTGCAGCTACTTCCGCAGTGAAGGGCAATGCACAGTGCAGAAGTACGCTTTGAAATGGATGTGTAGACTTTCACTTGATGTAGTTGATGCTAAGCCATTATGTTTTGTTAGGTCCACACATGGCCACAAAACAACACATTTCAGCGTAATTACCATTAATATGGAGATGGTAGCTGTTGTGGTGGTATTCTTTATTATTTGTGCACTATAGCGACATCCTCCTAGAGCTACTGTTCTGTCTTGATGAGTTATTACAACTGCAGTGGAGAAATAGATGGGTTGCGCATCTGTATGTATTTTAGCCTAAATTACTTGATTCAGTAATTACACGACTCAAAGATGATTATAAAGCCATACTGTTTAATCAAAAGCTCCATTTACAAAAGTTGGTCTTGCTTAAACACTGACGTTCTGGCTGATACATAGTAATATGCATGATTCCTGATTGATACACCATAGGATAGGTATTTTAAAACAATTTTTGGACTATCATCGTAATATTTTTGCTGTATTAATTTTTATTAAAGTCAATTAATTTTCCCACATGCATTAGGCATGTATGCATTTAAAAACTACTCTTAAAATCATCTACGCATTTCAGTCGTTCACTCCCGGTTAGAAAAACTTTTATGAAAAGGTAAGTAAAAGATAGTTTGATAAGACATCAACTCGTACTTCATTAAATCAGTAGCAGGAAGAAAGGGAATTCCAAAGCCGACTTTTACACTCTGGTTAAACTTACCCCTTTCCCGTTCATTCCCCAGCTAAGATGGTGTCACCCCGAGTGCTTTTTGTGTATTATCCTGCTTTCCTTTATAATCTCCTTTCTTCATGTTCGGAGCAAGTTTTTGGTGGCAAGGGAGCCAAAAATATAAAAACAAGTAAAGCCAACAAAAGTTACCAAAGGTGTATATCTTGTAAAGAAGACAGCATTGCTTTTTTAAATAAGCGTCAAGTTGCCACTACCACAAAAACTTGTTGTTTTTCTAGCGAGTAGGGAGTCAACGAGAGAACCCATACTTGAAAGTTCCGTTACATTCGCATCAACGTCAACCCCGTTTTAGGGCAATTTACATGAAACCTAAAGGTCGGGTTTATAAAATTCAAGAAGGCAAACTGGGACTCACTCTGTGTGACCCCCAGAGGTGTTTGTAAAGACAGCCTAATGGTAGAAAGTGTAATATGAATGGGAGGAGGATGTCAAGGAATGCATTAGTAATATATACTGTCTGATGAGGAGCCAAGAGAGTGAGGGAAAGTCGGCTCTACTTTTCCGCTCCAAAAATACGTACACACAAACCATATTACTATTAATACTATTATTCCCCACACACACACACCACCGCGTTCACTCCTTTGGTGAAGCCTAGAATTGGCAAGATGAAGCTGATGATGACGACAATGCTGATGATGATGGTGCTTACAGAATGAAAATGTTTTAAGATAAAAGGGAAGAGAAAGAGATAAAGTCAGGTGAAGGAGTCCCAACTCACAATTATCGTGAGATTTACAAGAGCTAACTGCATGCTTAAGATTCTAAAAGTAAAAGAATGAGTCTGGAGAAAACTTTGAAAAGAGCAAAAAGATAACGAGAAGGGAACGTGAATAAGGAGACAGGAACAGTACAAAGTGGAGGAATGGATACGAGAGGATGACAATAAAAGGCTATAGGGAATTGAAGTCGCATGGGCAAACACACACACAGAAGAAATTTTATGCCAAGAAAGGACTTTACTATAAAGATTCCCAGCATTGTTCGCCACACCGCTGAGATAATATTAATCACCAACATTCCGAAGAAATGGCGAGAATTTTAAATGATGAATATTATTATCAGTAGTATTATCACCATTAACATGCATGTATTTACACTCGCCGATCATACCTTGAACAATATACACTTGCTTTTGGCCAGTCTAACATTCATTTTCAGTCAGCAGGTTAATAATTGATCAATTCTATTGAACTTGACCTCGTTAATGGAACCCACGAAATAAGTCAGTGAAGGGAACCTTTGAAAGAACTCATCTTCATGCTCTCTGACATTTAGCTAACATCCAAGTTCTACCATAGAATTTAACAAGTGGTTGATCAATTCCGATTTTTTGAAAAAGAGGTGAGGATCAGAACCAAGCATACGTGAAGAAATAAAAATACATAGCCACTTACATAATAGGTGAAATATTGTGTAGGTTGCTGTAATTGCAAAGGAAATCTTTTGCATCAGTCTCATCCTCGGCGAAGCTATGTCATGCATGCAAGCAAGGTAAACTGATAACATAACGACGGTCGACTATCCACCGTATATAATTGCTATTCCTTAGTGCATGGTGCACAATGCAAAGAGATTGTTAAATTCACTGCAATGACAGTCATGATGATCGTATCAGCAAGAGATTATCTAGCTTTAGAGGACATGAAGACAGAACGTGTACAAGAAATACTCTATCTGCCTTTACTGCCGACATTTTACATTACATTATCATGTAGTAACCGCTATTGCTCAAAATTTCTCATCCGCATATCATGTCTTCTAGCTGAACTTCTTTGTACTCATCCCTCATCAGTACTCTGTATGGTCGCGTTGTCCTGCTGGTGGTGGTGGTCGCAACAACCGAGATAGGACCAGGGCACCGGAGGATAGTTTGGAAAGTGCTTGTTAGCAAAGTTGCTTAAGTACATAGACACCCACACAACCGTATCCACATAGAGTCAACCTAAGTAACTTAAGTATCATATCATCCTGAATTATACGCTTTTTAAACTGACACAAGCATTAATACTGATACCAAAGCCAAAAAAAGTACTAGCATGGGCAAAGGGTCTACTACACTGCTTTGCTAATGTATCTAAAATAACGAAAAACATGAAAACAACTCATGAGGTTTTGATGTCACTAAATTTTCCAAATTAAGTTACCAAATGCGAAATATGTACATTGTATAGAAATGCACATTTCATCTAACTTAAACAAAAATGGAATGAAACAAAAGATGCTGGAGGTAACTGTAAACAAAAGTCACACATTGTTAGTTTCACACATCCTCCCAATTATCCATTTTTTCATGATTACATAGATTATCATCAACTTAATAAAATGAGTGTGTAGTCATCTCGATTCCCATTTTCGTGAACCCTCGTGAGTGGAGAAAATAAGTGCCTATGAGGAGAAACTTAACAACAACAACAACAGGATCCAAAAAGCCGTCTCTCGTTTCTCATTTGACTATTCAACAAAAGACAGTGTTTATTATTATTATTATGTTTGTGGCATTGTATGTCGTATAACAACAGCACTTACACACTCACTTGGACATTTCTATGGTTTTCACGCTTTTGCCCTTGTCTTGTGAAGTAACTAGTATTGCACTATAGGGGAAAGCAAAGAGAGAGAGAGAGAGAGAGAGAAAGAAAGGAAAATATATTAACTGATACAACAACTACTTATGAGCTTGTGTAGATTTGTTAGGAAACCTTATCTCAGCAGCATTTAGAAGCCAATTATACTTAACAACTGTGCTATATTATGCCGTTTCAAATGTGGCAACGAAACGGCCGCGATCGTCCTCTATTTCCTTCTTCCCTGTCTCTCAGCTCACTTTCCCTTCTTCTTCCTCCAGCTCCACAGCTCGCTCTTCCCTTTCAGATGCTCTCCCTGGTGCCAACAATAAATGCTATGCAATGTTTGATGTTTTGTCTCCTTGGGCTAATACTACTTCGTCTTCTCTCCAACTCACTGCAACGGTGAAGAAGTAGAAGGAAAACCATCGCTTTTCTTCCAGTCTGGTTTGGAGAGACGAGTTGGATGAGCAGCATGATATGCTTTTTTCATGTCTTTAATATTACACTCATTGTCTCACTGTATCTTTGTGCATGAGGAGGAGGATGAATTTCATTGTGGTTTCTTTTATTTTCAGAGAGCAACTTTTGAAATTCTTCTTCTTTAGCCTCGCCAGTTAATTCATCGTTATTGCCATCAGCATTATTATAGTGAATGGTTCTTGTAAAACGTGGAGAATGTATTTGGATGAGTATATGGTAACGATTGTGGGGATGTTTAATGCTTATAAAATGTAGTTAGAAAACCGCACGCCTCTGAAGGGCCGCACAAAATATAAAAGTTAAAATAAAAGCTTATTATACGACTGTAATGCGTTGCATGCATGTCTTCACATGACATCACTTTTGTTTGCTCATATACCTACTCAAATTGCACAAAAGTACATACATTATGGGTTATACATCTAATGTGAATCTTCCATCCCAGGATAGTGATGCAATTCCTCTATAATTATAATGGGACGACTATTTTTGTATTAAGTGAGTTAAATACACGACCGTGTTCCTTCTTAAAACTTACTGCTCCTCTTTGGCTCATCAATGAACAATCCAACTTGTTCTCAATTGCACCAAAGGGATCAATGTGGACGGCCCGTATATATTCACTATTTACTCACTTTCCTCTTTTATGATTCAACTCCTTTAATGCCTTCCATTTATTTCAGCAGAAGAACTGAACAAACTCTTCCAACTACTGTGCACGTACAAGCGTACAACCGTAAATGCTTTAGTTCTCTCTGCATTCATCCTTATCTAAGGGGTAGGACGAATTACAATGAAAAAGAGGAGAGCGCAGCGAAAAAGGGAATGAGACATTGACAAAGTTACATCTTTTGTTAGTAAAAACAAAGTCGGGGTAGTGGAAGTCTTTGTGTGACTATTGTAAGCCCGGTTCCAGTCGCTGATTTTACTTTAACTTTTTTGTGTCATGTGATAATCGCCAGAGATTTAGTCAACTTTCTTGTCATGACATGAGATAAGGGAGTAGATTTTTTTTCGTGGGTTTTATGGGACAAAAACAAAGTAAGAACTGTTCAATAGAAGCAGAAACTTTATGTGGAGTCCTCATTTTGATTACTGATTCCGTTACATTTGCCATTGTAGGTATGGGATAGCATTTTACTATGCATGTATCTTGCAGTGTTCAAAAAGGACGATTTCACTTTGACGCAGTATCGTATCAGTCTTATCACAAAAATGGACAAATAAAGCCTTTCTTTGTCTTTTTACCTTTGCAATGGTTACTTTATATAAATGTATATTTCCATTTACCCTGAGCAAACCAGCGCTTGTGGTCATAAAATGATGATGTCAAATAATATGAATATTATTACATTTCGTACGATGAAGTCTACGTTTTAGAGATTCTAGGGAATTTTGATGGCAGGAAATAATAAGAAAGTGATCTCAAGAACTTTAAATGGGGATCATTCCTTCCTGCTCTGTGTATACTAGAGAAGTAGATATCTGTTTCTAGAAGATGGAAAAAGAGTCCTTACATTTCATATCTGTGCATTCCTGCAATTTACATTGATTCCCCCTCATGGCTTGTGGTCATCATAAAAATGAAAATAAACCAGAATTGGAACCGATAAAATTTGGAGTTGGAAATGTAGACTGGTTTCATGACATGGAAAAGTCTGATGGCATGGTTTACTCGAAATGTCAAAGGATTTAATGCACATTGCACACACAGGTTTCCTCAGTATAAGTTTGCTATAGCACTCACTCCATGTTTCTTAATACAATTGTTTAGTAATAGGTAAACTGACAATGAGCCTGATCGCTTGTCTAGGCTCAGTTTACTCAAAGCTTTACAATTATTAGGGCTTAATAGAAGCGCTTCGGAATATCTGTACGTTTTTTAAAATTAGCAGTAAATTAATTCTTAATGCTTTCAGGATACATCCACAAATGCGTCACAATTTTTAAGTGAGAATACTACAAAGGTACATAGATTGCATCAGTAATTTTATTTAGCTTATGACTTACCACGTGATTCAGTAATCCCTCAACCAACAACATCATGCACTTGTAAACAGGTTCCACCTTCAAATGCAACCGTGACAACAAAACCAAGTGTGTGGAGTAGAATTGAATATTAATGTTTGTTTTCAACAAAATTTGTACTTGTAACTTTGTTATAAATTTGCTTAGTTATCATGAAATGATCAAATACGTACATTAAATGTTCAAGTGTCTATAGTACAGACTTCATTCATGTCTATATCATGAATAAATGCACGAAAATAAATGACAATTAACGAGGATCAGACCATCATTGATGATGGATAAGTTTAGTCTATGATGTTCAGAAATTTTCCATTTTCACGTGACGGTATTCCGTTGTGTTATGAAAAAATAACAGAAACCCTTCTTGATTTTAACAAATAGTCAATATTTCCTATGGACTTCATGAATAGTCGATCCCCCTAACAGATTGTTTGCTCGCACAAGTAGAATAATGTCATATATACATTACTGTGTGTATGGAAAGTGCCATGTCATGACAATAACAGTTACTTCATGAATATTATATTCAAATGATAAGTTGATTGTTTGCAATGATTATACAACCAAGTCATACAAATTTTACTCTTGTTTAAACACTGCAGTGATAAGAGATAAAGGGTGACGAAATAAGGTACTTCAAATACCAATGCTAGTTTATTTTCCTTACAAGCTCATTTATGTGACGCATGAAAATCTGTTGTGCTTTTCACGCTTTCACGTAATATTACAATGTCTCAAAGATGAAAGAACAACTTTCCTTTCTTAGCAAAAAAGAAAACCACAATTATCTTTTGTTTTTTACAAAGTTACATACATGATGATTTTATTTAAATTTCGGTTACCGTTATAAATCTTTCTCTGTACAACAAACAATTTTGGGATGAATGATGGGGAAACTATGTTGAGATACACATACCAATCGCTTATGCAGCATGTCTGTTTATGAAATAATTGATTCGAATGAAAACCAATAAAGGAAATAATAGTTCTAAGTACATATCCTACAATGGTGACTGATTACAAAAGTATTGTACGCTAATTAAATGAAAATAAGATCGTTGAACGGTTCACGTTGTTCAGTACTGGTCCTAGAAATAGGAAGTTTATCAAAGTTGTGACAAAACCCAAGATTATCATGCAGTAATTATTTGTATAGTGTAAAGACTGACTGCCTCAGTAAACAGTGCGCAGTTTACAATTTTTAGGTTTTTGTTCATAATAATATATATTCAAATTATCATATTTGTAAGTATCAAGTATTGTAATATAATTATATCACTAAAAAGTTGACCACTAGAACTGTTTGAATACTAAGGACTGCTGTTTCCTTTCCAAATGAAACTCGTACAAATAGTAAGCTAACAAAATGTCGCATAATATAAATGTTGTGTAGAATGCTCAATGCGAATACTTCATATAATACAACATAGGTAAGTAATTCGAATACACAGAAAGTTCATAATGATCACTCAATTTGAATTGTGTAGAATAATGTAACTAAGATGATTGAAATTGGATGCATATTTGATTGAAAATAGCAGGTCTCGCTTTCCAGTTTATCCTTTTCGAACGAACGGCGAAAATTAATCGTGATGATTAAGATCCTTGTCGAAGAGGTATTCACCAAGTCCAGGTCCTGCACGCTTCAGCTTGGTGATCATCTCAGACAATTCCTTGATCGCATCCACTTGCTCTTCCAGGAAGTTGGTCTCCAAGAAATCGCAAAGCTGAGGATCATTTCGTTGTCCAGCCACTCCGTGAAGATTGAGAAGAGTCTGATTGGAAGTTTAAAATTATTAATTTTTATTCAACGTTGCACTGATTTTCCCATGATTTCATATGTATAAATCTGCCTACCGAACTTACCTGGTTAACGGTTTTCTCCAGCTCTAATGCAGCAGACACTGCCTCCAATGGGGACGACCATTCGTCATGAGTTGGCTTTGCAATTTGTTGAAGAACAATGCGGCCTCCACGAAGGTTCTGGTACTTCATAAATTTCTCAGCATGTTCACGCTCCTCATCGGAAGCTTTCTTGAAATATTTGAAGAAGCCAGGCATGGCAACATCTTCACGGTCAAAGTAGTAAGCCTGGAAAATAATGAATTATGCAATTCAATCAGTTACTTCATCATTATTTTAATGCACAATGCAACACAGATTCTCGCCATAACTATTTCTCTTAAGATGCATTTTATCAAGTTTCATATTTTTAGCAATGTCAGTACAATGACATCCTTATGTAACTTTGAAACATTATTATTTTATAATTATTGTACCCCGTAGCAGCCTACGTGACACACAAGGAATTATTTTAGCTCCTTAAAACAAAACGTGTAGATAACTATAGGTGGTCACCTTGGCATGCGGTTACCATGGTAAACCATAATTATTATAACAATGCACATTTGTAGCGTCTATCAATTCCTGTTGTCCTATTTTCCATAAGGTGCCACTTATTATCTATTCCTCGATTAAATATAGGTATATGAGGAGACTGATCAACTTACCATTGACATGTATACGTAACTGGCATACAGTTCCATATTAATTTGCTTGTTGATGTTTGCCTCACAATCCTCATGGAAGTTTTGGCGACACATTGAACCGTTTGTTTGGGCCATTGTTGAGATGTCACTTGGTAAAATTGACAATCAAATTCTATTTGGGATGTTAACTGTATAAAAATATAAAGAAATGTTTAATAAAAGCTGTAAAGGGTGTAGAGCGAACTACGCTTGTCACTTCGATTTTTGTATTAAATTTTATAACTTGTTAGCTTGAGAACTATATCAAAAAGGTTGAAAAATATTACTTGGAAAAGTTTTATTGGCTTGATGTTCACGAGGAAGAAAGACTTATTATTTCAATGACTACGTTATTTTCCAAGGGTGTTCAATGATAGTAGGTAAAGGCAAAAGCTGTCCGTTCACTCACTGGCGACGCAAAACAGCACTTGATCTGTGATTCCGAGTGTTCTTGCTTTTATGCAAAACTCTTCGACTCGACTTCTTCTACGACAATCTAGTTACAAATTAAAGCATGATGCTATTGCATATAATTTTTATACATATTGTACATAAGAAGATTTTCATCCTTATATCCTTTTACTACGACGTTTCATGCGGAGCAGAATGTGAGAATACACGGATATCTTGAAACGCAGTATAGTTTGATATGTGAATTTAGTGGTTCACTCCACCTCCACCTCAGATGGTTTGGGTACATTATCATATCATGTATTTTTCCCGAGTCTCTATATTGGCATGCCACCACCTAACTGTACAGAGCTGCGTATAGAGAGCTTGAGAATTATTCCTATTGGTACAAATACATCATGAACGAACCGAACTCTGACGTCACATTGAAATCAAATGCGCAGTATAGACATGCTATGAAATGAGAATTTATTAATTTTAGTAATAATTGTTCAAAAGTATAAAGCTGATTTGAAACAATTACACAAATAAAAAAGTTAGTTTCCTACTCTACTTTAACGAAAAACTTATAACGGTTTATAGCTTAGGTATTATATAATTTTCGAACAGCCAAACTTTCTTTCACAGCTCTTTGCAGAATAAGGTTACATTGTATAATTAAAAAGTTATTCCGTTAAGTAATGGTTTGTATACTAGCATAACTATTACTACCAGAGCGAGTGATTGTAATATTTGAAAGGAATTGCAACATTTGCTTGCATTATGCACAAATGTTTACATACCGAGCAAATCAGACTGTTTTGCAACAATATTTTACCTCAACTAACTTCCTCGGTTTCTAAATTCGGTATTTTAATACTAGCATCAAACATTAAGAAATTGCTAAAAGAAAAAACACTGTAAGCACCAGCATTGCTGTTCATAATTTTCATCAGCGCATGACGTAATCGGTTTGAGTGTCTTTATCAAACTTCCAGCTCGTCCCAACCTGGCTTTGTCATGAAGCTCCATATAATATGTAATACGTACATTTTTCTCGGGAGCATGCATACAACGCCATACTGTTCTACTCTTGTTTTTCGATCAAAGGTTGTTGGTTATGTTATAATAGTTTGCTAGCAATAGGAAAAGGTGACCCTCTAGACATTTATTCACTACTTTTATTAGTACACTTGAATCATATCATCATATTATATAAATGGTTATATGTTATGATATATCTTGTAAGTGACATAAAAGACAGTAAAGGAGTATTGTTCCAATAGAATAATGATGCAGGGCAAAATTATAATAATCTGTATGTACATTATATTTTTCCGGATATAACATATAGTTTTCAAACAATGAATTATTATTCCTTGCATTAGCGCTTTGAAACTGTTGGGAAATTTATGAAATTTCAAACTTCAAAATAAAAATAATTAGAGCAGCTTGATAAAATGTCTATTGCATTAATTTCGTTGCTAAAATTGCAAATAGCAATTGATATATTTTAAAAATCATTATTGTATGACAGATTCATCATAATAAAATAACATATCTCAAATTTTAAAATAAAATTCTTTTAATAGACAGAAACTGTGATGCTTAGTAAAACTAGATTTACTTGTAGGTGCATTACTACTCCATATATATTACTGCGGTGGCTTCGTATAATATTATTGTTACGCTGCTTTACAGCAAACAAAGGCAAATAATCTTTGAAGTGGTACATTACGCACTTGATTTATATTATAGACAGATAACAAACATTATCTTTTGCACACGACGCGTATGAAACCGAAAAATTATACATCGAGTAGGGACAGTGACAGAGATTGCCATCCAATCCTTTCTTCGAGTTGACATCTTTCTAGATTAAATTTTACATTTGAAACTTTTATTGCTAAAACCATTTGGTTGCAGTGTGATGTATCGCTATCACCATTCAAATATGTATGAACATAAAAAAGAGAAATACATAATATGGATGCAAAAATAACATACATATACTTATCAACAGATCATCACCACTATCACCATTCATGAAACGCGGTTTCCCAAATAATACTCGTAACAGCGTGTCATGAAGTACATTCATAACTAATGGAAGATATATTAATAATTCCAAATTTGGCCAACGCTTTTCATCTGGCTCAAATTTTGATGAAGCTTTTAACCCTACGTGGATAAGTCGAGTTAAATATGCATATTATGGCAGTTATGCGGACAAAAATGCAAATATCAGAAAACGTATGAAAATAATTGCTAGTGATTGGACGAGACTTTTGGCTTCATTGCAAAACATTCTCTACATATTCATCATATTACAAGAAAAGACATTGTCAAGACACTACTGTAATGCGAGAAAGATAACAAAATTCTTACGATTAGTTTTATTACTACTTAGAGACAATTTAATGCGCAAAATCTAACTGGAAGTATGCATCACGTCTTCTTCGTAGTCATCATATCAGGCGCCTACAAAAAATTAACAACACGAGAATGCAGTATTGACTTGCATGTATGTAAAAGGATTTGTACTAAGCTAAACGTTTTGTAAAATCCTATTTCTGAGAATAATGATTCATCATGTACCCGACTATGACTTCGAATTTGAAACCCTTTTGTTAGCATAGAATAAAAAATAATATCCACATCCTTTAAAACTTGTATTCATATAAATTTTTTCGTAAATTTTTTTTTCAAAAGCAACATTCCATACCAACGACTACAGTTAATAATGACGCAAATGTTTATGAATATTTTCGATTGTTTTAATTTGCAAGTTACATGACATAATAAACAGTGAAATTTCAGCTCAGCTTTTCATAATATTCTCCATATAGACATTATAATCCAAATAATATTATTATTATCGAAGGAAATTATCAGCAAGCGTTTATTATAGAGTAGGTATATGTTTGTAATACGACAAAACGAATAAAGTTCACACTAAATGCTTGTTTGCCCACAAATTAACTGCGTACATTCATAACATGCATGGAACGATGAACAACGGAGTCATTATATAGTTTCAAGATAAGGGATCAGTTGGTTGGTGTACATGTTGATTACTTTTGCCAGCATATACATTGGTGGATAAATTTCAACTCACAACTCCACAAAAGCCTTGTCCATGATAGTACAATCTGGAACGTGTAAAATACTTAAACATTGAACACATTCATCAAAGATGACAAATAATTGTTAGCAACATCAATCCAAAAGATAAAGCATATTAAATAGGAGAAAACCTACATACAACGCTTGATTGCATAGTTTTTGAAATGCTTTTAGATTAGCAAACTGAAAAGGTTAAAATGCTTATTTATGAAGTAAATACCGGAAACCCCGATTTAAAAACTCAAGTTTCAATGATGTAACTAAAACAGCATGAAATTATAACCTGGTAACAATTCAGTGAAAAAAATAATGCATAAGTTCTCAATTTACTCATCTAGGTAGTTGACGATTGAATGCTTAAACATATAAAATAAAAACAGAAGACTGTCGTATGATAGCAACTTTAATGGTCCAATTCATTTATTTATTGATTTATTATCACTCTTCAACAATCCATAAACTAGTAAAATACCAAGTACTAATAATGAAACATCAAGAAGTGTTTGGAAAAAGAGAACTATTTGTCATCGACTATTAAATTAAAATACGAGAGAATTTTCCTGCTGAATTTTAATTCCCCCTTGAGATATAATAAAATCTACTTGTACAATCCATATTTACTCTGTTACGTATTCGGTAATCCTTTCCTCCATGATTTCTTTATAATGTATACCAATACATTTACTTGTAATACAAAACAAATCTTAACCATTTTTACTTTTCTTACAAAATTGACATTTCATTGGCTAGGAAAAGCAATACTACCAATTAAAACGGAAAGAAAATTTCTTTTGAATTTAGCCTACATGTTTCTGATAATAACAGCAGATAATTGTTGTTCTGCCATTTAACATTTCATGTTCAAAGAAAATCATCATCAATCATAAATCCTTAAAACTAGTGGTATAATGTGTAACATAATATGGTTTGGTGCGCAGCTTTAATGTAATGCGCAAATTAGCACGTAGATTTGTCATAACTACATTACATTGATAATACGGTACTAAGAACGACACTGTTCTTGGAAAGCTAAAAATTAATAACACTCACGTCATACATGTTTAGACTCTTACTCTGACTATAGCAATACATATGAAAAGATGTAAAACTGAAAACGCTAACCATCTCTACGGTAACATAATCCACAAATGAAATTACAAATTGTTTAGCATCATACATCAAACTACCAACATGGTAGTATCGAATTTTGTGTATCTATAATGTTAGCATATATTGACGTTTTATGGCCATACATTTAATATTAATAACTGACAGTACTTTCTTTCTCGCCATTTTAAAAATGATTGGCTAAACAGCAACTTATTCAAGGGACAGCTAGTGTGTGTGTTTTTAACACAGTCTCAAAATATTGAACATGTACAATGAAAAAGAAACTAGTATCAATAATGGTATCTCTTTGTTATAATTTATTTTGAAATATTTTTGAAACTGAGCTTCTGATCGATTTGACGATTACGGCGCAATACATAAAAATGTATGTGTACCTGAGCAAAAACGCTACTTTGTAAATAAATAATCATCTACAAGTTTAAAGAAGGAAGAATCAAGTTTACTCGTGTTCAGTGAGATTCTTAAAATACGATGCGAAATGGTTGTCTGGCGATGGCGGTTTGAATTCAGTAACAATGACTTTAAATTGATGAATACTGATTTGCCATAGTCCACCGTTTAGATAGCATATAAATCGGTTGGCTTGGCTTAATTAAATCATTTTTGCTCTTTGGTTTATCCATCCAGTATGCTGTCTCGCATTCCAGCTGCAGCGTTGGGATTCTTTCCGTCGCAAGCGACGATCTTTACCTGCAAAAAATAAATGACGCTATCAGACACTATGCATGAAGATGTCAATATTATGCTTGGCTTGTTTTGTTTACTGTTGGATTAAGCAAATACTGTTTGGCATTTAGCATTCTTGCTTCTTACTTTGTCCACTTTGGCCAACTCGTGTACCTCGCGGAATTCTACATCATTTAAGAGAAAGGTCCACACGTTGTCACAGAAGCGGTATGTGTGCAGTTTTCCAGCTTTAAAGTTCAGTCTTGACTTGACTTTGTTCGCCAATGCGTGATTCATGGACTTATCAAATTGGAGCAGTACTTTATTTGCTAAACCAACCGGAATTTGATTGTACTGAATGAGCTCATCTAAGCTCTCTTGAAGTGTGTGCCCAAGTGTTGTATTACGATATAGTTGGTACGACATTTTGAACTAAATGTGATTCCTCGCTGTGGTTGGCGGTTGGAGCTATTATTTTTAAATGGTATTTTGTAAATATCAAATCCAGGTAAGCTGTCAATCCAGACAAACTAATGGTCAATACTACACTAAACACGGACTATAACATGAGTCCTTCCTCAACTAATACATATGTCAAGTACATAAAAAATTAACCTGAGACTACTTTTTTCTTTCAGATTACAAGCTACAGTTAATTATCACAAAACGATCGACTGCTGTGTCTTGACTACAAACACTTTTCCCTTGAGATCATCTGCTAAACCAACATTTGCTAGTAGAAGCGTATAGCTACATAGTATCAAAAATAAAACAAGTCTTTAAGAAGCATTATGTAGCCCAGTACAAAACGGACCGGAACATCTGAAAATCCCTATCCGTAAATCTCCTAAATCTAGCCCCTCGCTATCTACTAGCATACAAAGTTTTGGTCTTTCATCATTAAAGTTGGTTTCACGTAACCATGTGCATAAAATTCTGAAAGTATTCCACCAAGAGCAAAATATAGCTGCATAATTGCACACACTATTAATACCCATGTTGTACTTTATACTACCAGTAACCAAATTCATTGGAATAGCTGAAATTTGAAGCATTTTTTCAAACAAAGAATGGGTGAAACTATGATATTGAGAAATATTAACGTAAACTGGAATGAATTTTGTTTCTTATTGCCCCAAATAAAATACTCTTGCAGTTGTTCAGACAAAAATACTTTAATACATTTTCACTTACCTGCCTAATAATGCTTATACCGGTTTCAAATGTAGCAACAATTTTAAATCCAGGTTTAAGTTGAAATACATCCGGCTTTTGCTATTTTCTACTTGTGCTTGTACATTGCCATCATTGCCATGGTGTATAAAGTGAACGATGTCGCATATCACAGCAGTATACCTGGCCAATGCTTATACCGTATTGTTGCTTTGAGCACAGTACTACTCTCTTCAAATGAATTTCATTGGTCCTAAGGAAAACGGTATACTGTTGTGGCATTACAATATCCACACAATCAACCGTACTGACGTGCTCACACACATTCCATTTAGCTCAAACAAAACAACTTTCCCATTCTGAAATGCTCAACCACGAGTAGTTCCAGCCACATATTATGGTAAAACCCATTCATTCTTAAAACCTGTGGAAAAATGCACAGTTGAAATTATATTTGCTGAGTTCCATTGATTGTCATGCTGGTAAGTTAGGTATCATGATTTTTTAAGCATTGCCAATGTTAAATGTCTAGCATTTTCATTTTAGCAACAGATTCAAGAAAATTTTTCTTAAATTGAAGCTGTAGAAATTGTAATTTTCATTCAAAGCATCATGTCGCCCCAGAAACCATTAGAATTCAATGTAACAAATAAAAAAATATAAAATATTATGTTAAAAATATGACTCCATGAATGACTATAGATTTGGGTCTACTAATGCGGAAATTATGGAAACACGGGAGGCGAAAAATAAAATAATCTGTCTGTTTCACGATATGCCAGTCTGGCAGACATCACATATATTCTGAACCTACACGGCTTCCTCATGAAAGGGCTTGAGAAAGACTAAGATATATTACATACAATTATTGGTGTAAATTTTTTTGTAGCACTTACCAGTAATGTCCAGGTCACCTCAGAAGATTGGCTTTTCCTTTTCGTTATTGTGGCTTCTGGAAAAAAGCATATATAAACGTTCGTACTGCTTCGCATATTCACTGAAGTAGAGCTTATTCATGGTGTTGCATTTTCCTTTTTTAATATTATCAAAAGACAAATAAATTAGATTTACCCTTTTGAGATGACAGGGCTTTAAAGCTAAATGATACGTGTATTTGCAGATCTTTGCGTCCTTTTATGCCCTAAATTATTTAATTATACTGAATTCTAAGAGATCTGTTGGGGTGCTAAAACCAGTTGATTACACTCTTCATAAATTGAACTTCTAATAACGCAAACAAAGCCTTTTCAATTCAATATTAATCTTCCTTCCAGTGTTACCTGAATTGTCTTGTGAGAGAAATTTCAACGAAAGAATCTGTATTTATTCCATCTATGCAGTAATATTGAGCATATTAACAAATCAGAGTTATTTCATAATTTTGGTTCATAGCTGACTTTGTTACTATTTCTAGGTAAATCTATTGAATTCTTGACTGTAGAGTTTCGTTAGTACTTTTCCAACCCTCGTATGACTCATGGGGCAATCTAAGCTGACTGGATGAATTCGCAATTTAAACATGCTAGTGATTTGTACCCTTGCTTTCTCTGTTGAAATATTATGATTTTGTAGAAATTGCTATGAACAACATGATATAAATGTAGCAGTTAGAGTGGATAGCTTGCGTGTCAAGATTCAACCACAAAACATTCAGTTTACATATCTCTTTGATAATTAATAATTACCTATTGTGTTGATCGTTTTGTAGAAAACGAAGCGATGCAAGACATATATCGAGTTCTTAAGACAATGTCCATTCTTAAAAGTATCATGTTAAGGCTATCTATGAGTAGCTTTTGAAATGCTACTTTCTAAACCATCCCACTTTCTAAAATTACCCTGCATAGAATACCAAATTAGGAACCCTTTATTTACTTAGTTAGTACTTAACAGCGCTGGAGGGGTAGGTGGGATGGTCTGAGTCTGTGACATCTTCTGTTAAAGGGTGTGCTCATTTCATTTTTTGAAGCGTGACCTGGGGTGGGGGTTGGAAAAATTGTTAGCAGTACGACTACGTACTGAATAGATGATCACTAACTGAACTGCCACTGTCGAATAGTTTTATATGCTAAATGAGTGGTATGCATCGAACCGTTATGATTTTGCAGGAAACCAAATTATTACTTCTTACCTCATTGTGAGATGTACGGGAGGCAGGATAAAGGCAGGCGGCTTGGAGGGTTGTCGGATTCCATCTGACTCACAGGTACTTTTTATGATGTTTCGTGTTGTACTACAATAGCCGCTGTCACACGCACAAGAGATTCTTAAATCTATTCTTGAGCAGTGTCCAGCAGCTTTTATAGACAACCAACTGCTACAAGAAAGGAAGATGCAGAGCTGGCTAGCGAGTCCTTCCAGCACTCAAAGAGTCCAGGATATGAATGATGATAACTCCAGCAGCTGACTTAACTGATCGTAAGTCTCCTCAAAAAGGTGAGTAGAAACGTTGGATGAGCAAGCTGCAACTCCTTTGCTGATTGCTGGTTTCAAAGCTGGAGAAACTTGTCTCGGAGGCACGTTCGGAACCACCACCACTTTCCCCAAAAATTTAACCATCCTTGAAAAACGTATCTTTCCTTTTTCTGCAAAGGGGTACATTAAGAATTGACTATGAAGGAAGAAGTCAGCCATTCAAATTTCTACCCTGTAATCTACGTATACTCCACAGAATATTGTAGCTGGGGCCTCAACTTTCTTGTGCACTGGTCAAATGTCTCAGCATGACTGGAGAGGTGAAAACCTTGTCTCCAGTGTTTTATATACCCTGCCAAAGAATTTTTAATTGGATTGTAGTGAGAGCAGTTACCTGACTTGAGCATTCGGAAGACTCAATCCATCTAACTTCATCACTGTGAATTTTTTGAATATTATGGCGACACAGGTGGACAAGTAAGTATATGACACGTTGTGTGCTCTTAAATAATATGACTAGCAATACATGTATGGACAAGAATCCTTAGGAAATCATTTGTATGGGCGCTAATAGAATACTTAGGAGGTAGGATTCAACGTTTTTAACTGTGTCTGATAGTGTGCAAACGTTAAGCATGACATTATGTTTGAAGCTGGATGTTGGATGTCTACGAGTAAAAAAATAAAATAATCACGCAACCCCATCGATGAACAAGTTCGTATGTAACTTCTCCTTGGTTATGAATCAATATGTAATTTTCGTATGTAAGCATTTCAAAGGAATGGGTACGCGATTAGGAAGAACATGGACACTAGAGAACCTGTGACAAGCCTTGATAGTGATTCACCAAATAAAAACCCATTTTAAAGGTTGTGCCCTCTGTAGATGAATTTGAATGGTTAAGCAGAGCAAATAGAAAGCATTTTCTATGTTAGTGTTATTATTCAAATAAAAAGTACCCACAAGGAAGATTGGCATTAGCATTTTATTATTATCACTTTTTTTATGAAGGATTCTTCTAAAACTAGCAGGAAACAGGAGAATAATTTTATGTGTAAAATAGTAGCCACCACTAAAAGTTTCTGGTAGCCTATAAAATCATTGGAATTGCATGATGAATGATGGGTACAACTGGACAGTTGAGGAAATATTATTTCTTTTCACATTGAACGTTAAGTATTTACAGACGACAAGTATGTATGTTTACTAAATGTACGACCCTTGACTTGCTTAATTTTTCATCTGGTTACTAACAGTATAAGATTCATTGCGATGAAGGAAGAGGAAGACCTTTAGGAAGCATGATCATGTTCCGGAAGCGCTTGCAGGTGATGTAAGCCTTAAGCCAGCTGCCGGCCACTAGCCATTTGTATATCACGTTATTACATGAAATAAAAAAGCAGCAGGTAATGAGTTATGGAATCACTTCAGTGGCTTCGGTTCTGCTTTTTATGTCACATAACGACTTGTGTTAGTTGTGGTTACTACAGGTAATATCAACACGCATACCTACATTGACACTTGGACCACGCATATCAGAATGAGAAAATATATTAACCTCTTATTGAAGATATTACAATTTCTGACAGAAGCAGTGACCAGTAGAAATTGTACTCGATTGCTAGATTGAAACAATTTGGTGTCTGGAAACGCTGATAATGTAGGTATGTATAAAGATACGCGTTCATTTATGCATACGTGTTTTATAATAAATGACTACCTTTCGCTCATACAGCTTTATTTACAGACGTACGACATAAAATGCTTACGTGATGAGTTCTTGAAAGGTATCCCATTCGCAAGACTACACAGCGGACTAAATTAAGCCCTTACATGTTTGAGTTACTAAAAAGAGCAGTAAAAAATTAACAGTATTCAGACCTATACCACCTCAAATTACTTGTTCGAAGGAATCCATATATGTATGTAAGCCATTATTAGTTCATTGCTACGTTGCACTAATTATTTCGAATTTTTGAGTTGTATGGGTAGTGCAAACAAATGCTTCTAATTCTTTTAAATGACATCTCTTTAACGGCTACTTTCACATTATATATACATATATATATATATATAATATTGAACAGCTTACCGTTTTCATTCTACGTATTACTACATTGCCCCATTGGTGAATAGATCGCAACTCCACACTTTCACGTCGTCATTTTATGTACTACCATACAGGATTGAATAGAAATAGTTTCCGGAATTTTATGTGTTAATATGTATGGGCTTTGCATTCACCAAATTTTAAGAAGTTAGTAATTGTCAGTAGTAAAAAACAACTATTCAACAAAAGTGTGAAAGCAAATACTAATCTGTAATTTTGAAAATTGTCTGACTAATATTCCATTAAGAAATTAAGACTTAACTAACGATTGAGACACTATATTTTCTCGGTTTGGAGGGAATAGGTTTTTTCTATGAGAAGCAATGAACATGAATATTCGCTTTCAAACCGGATCTGAGATAAGCTTCAAATGTTTGCTTGTGCTGAGCTGTCTGAAGCTTTACACTTCGCGTATTTAAATAAAGAGCACTTCCCCTAAACGATCACTACTTAATATTTCTGACGTAATCCGAACAGGAACCCTACTCAATTTTAATCTTAGTAACCAATACAACTGGCGATAGGAGATTTCATTTTGGGTTTGTTGATGACGTAAACTCAAAAAAGTGTCAAGTGCTTTGAAAATTCGTGTCGAGCAACATGGAAGCGTTACCGGCCCTTACCGCGGTATACCACTTCCGCGCTTGGGTTCCGAAACGCGCAAGACCCGAACCGCGCAGGTCCTGAACCGCGCAAGACCCCAACCGCGCAGTTCATGAATCTCGCAAACCTGAATCACGCAGGTCCTGAACCGCGCATGACCCGAACAGCGCAAGTAAATTAAATTGAACAAAACTTCGCCTTATAGGCAACTAAATAAATGTCTCTACATCAGAGTTATACTATATCCTTGATCAATCTTAGTTTCATGGTCATAATAGGTAATTACAATATTGGCTATACCATTGTTCTGATACTTAAAAGTGTCAAGAATGCCAACATGCCAAGAATATTTTTCTACAAAGTTTTTATTATACTTTGTGGAAACTTAAAATATATCAAACTTTAAAAACAACAAAACCTCATAAACAAAATTAAAATAATTTGTACATAAATGCGTATTTTTATGATTTTCTGCATATCTTTGGTGCATTGTCAAAATTAAAACTAAAGTTTTATAATGTTTTTTGAAATGCGGTGTTGGTACATAGTAATTTCTTAGGGTTAGAATGTTTATATAATATTTTCCAAACATGTCTTTGGTAAATTATCATGCATGAAAATTATCATATCATAGATCATTAATATACAAACTAAAATTTTGGTCGCTACATCATAAAGTATTAAAACAATTTTCAGGTCCAGTCATTAAAATTTTCGTACAAAGTCAGAAAATAATTTTTATCGTTTTAAATAGAAGTGTCTTTACACTATCAATTCGGAATGCTAAGTCTAAAAAATCGAAAATTTCAAAACTTCAAACAATTTAGTAGCAACGATTGTGGCAAAGTAATTTTGGATAACTACGAAATTGACGAAAAGCGCACGCATTTCGTGATAAATGGGTGTTTGGGTTGTTACATTGGGGCATTGACATTGGGGATTAATTTTAGTTACGCAAGAAATTACTGTTGTAACAAAATTTAGAATGCTCATCTTAATTTTTTAATTGTGGAAGTATAAGTGGAGGAACTGAACGACTAAACATAACCTTTGATTAATTGTATTTAATGCAAGCTTAATATATGCAACCGTGACATGCAACTTTCCATTTAAGATCTGAGGACTTGCTGAGGACTGAGGATCTGTATTTGCTTGGGTTTGTGTTTAGATGGAGTGAATCATATATGCGAAAATAAGTGTATAATATTTTATGCATTATTAGTAGTTTGCTGCAGTATAATATAGTATAATGCATTATGATTACTACTAATTAGTAATACTCTTCTCTCAATACAAACATTACAAGCCATACAAAATTCATAGAAGTGCCATGAAAGGAAATGGCTGTATATTGACTTGCGCGGTTCAGGGCCTGCGCGATTCAGGTCTTGCGCGGTTCGGAACTCAAGCGCGGAAGTGGTATAACGCGGTAAGAGCGTAGACCCCCTAGAGAATCACAGGAGAATCAGCATATGATATTTTTGCATAAATTCAGAATACGTTATACGGCCTACCCCAAGCTCCAATGTGTTTTCTCCAATGTTGTATATTCTTATAAAATAGACGTATGTAGTATGATGATTCCTATTACTACATAAACATAACATACACTAAATCATTTGTTTATTGTTCCCTCATCGTTACGATTAAATTGCAACATGATTGTTGATTGTCATACCGCGGCAAACGTCTTCAAACCTTTTTTCTTGTGTGCTGCTTGTTTACTTACGTGTATATAGTTTCATATTTCAGTAAACAAAAATCAACATAAAACAGAACCCAGCTGGACTTTATCTGAATCAAAACATGTTTACAAATTCTAAAAGGAATGTACCAACAACGAGCTCATTAACTTTGTGATGTACCAACTGTGTACGTAGGAACCGCATGCTAAATACATAAAATATCAAAGAAAAGTCATTTGAAAAGAAAAAACCAGTGCAGTATCGTATCATCCCCATGAGTGGGGCATTGTTTTGTACATCTCTTCTTAGCATTAAGGCGTCAAGGTTTCTTCATACCTCCAATAGCCGTGAGGTGATGATTAAGGATAGGTTTGTACATTATACGAATTGAAATGGAAGCATTTTTGAAACCTTTGAAATCATATTAACATGAAATTCTGTTTGCCAGCTGTATGCACGTGTAAAACTCATTTAAAAAACTACTAAGGAGGTTTTGAAAACATGCATGGAAAAAGGTCATCGAAAATTATAATATAAAATTTCACCGACCCATGCATTATATTTATTGGTTCCATAACCCGGTTAAATTTGTATATTCACAAGCCATTGCAAACATTTCGCTGTTATCTGAATGGGTGCCAGATTAAGATAGCATTGAATGTGTTTGAAATTGTATCGCATGGAATAGACGAGCTCAGTATGTAGATTACGTTTATCTATTTTGCTTATGAATTCGAATTTAGCGAGTCCTTTGACTCCGTTTGCGTATATCATCATCCTTTCAAGTAAAACGCATATCTAATGAACTTCTCCAGCTTTTTCTCGCTCTCGTTCATGCTTCAGCAGCAACACCTCTGGTAGTGTCCCCGTTGCTTTCTTTCTTGAAATGATTTTTTCATTGCCTTGCACAAAAACGAATATGAGATTCAGTTGGGAAATGAAAGTACCTGAGAACGAGCCATGTTCCCAATACTCTTTTTAAGCAATGATGATGAGGACGAAGTGGAAGACTATCTTTCCGAGAAAGTGAAAGAGGAAGCGTTATCAACATCAACGCTGAAGACTTTTTACTCTAAAATATTCCCTGCATTTGTGCCAAAAGTATGCAAGGTGCTCTCGGGTACAGCGTGGGTGTATACCTATATACACGTACACAAAAAATCAGCTTTGCTCAATCCTTTTCCCTTTTAATATTTGGCAATTTCTATACATAATCTTTCGCTTGACTGTTGACATATTGCCGTTTCATAAATAAAAAAATAGGTAGCGAGTCGGTGAGATAATGCATAATAGAGTCGGCCAACCAAATAAGAAATACGTTAAACTACACTACTCGTACTTCTTTGTCAAGCGCGTTGATGTCTGCGAGTCGGTCGGGTGATCCTGTAGTAATGGTTCTATTGAAGGGCTATAAATACAAAGTTATGTGGCAGTCAAACTCATTTCTTTGGAGAA